>PVKS010009168.1:0-64145 GCA_004027875.1 Aplodontia rufa | reverse complement strand
ATGAGTTCTTCATATACCCTCCCCCTCCCCCTCCCCCTCCATACACCTCCAAGTATCCTAGGGAGCCTTCCCCCAATTACTCTGAGAGTCATACAATTTGAAGTATTATTAGGTTAGCCGTCTACCCTACTGCTTCCCCATATAGTCTAGCATCTACAGATGAGAGAAACCATTCGGCCCTTTAGTCTCTGAGATTGGGTTATTTCACTTAGCATAATTCTTTTCATCTCCATCCATTTGATATCAAAAGCCATAATATTGTCTTCTCTAATGGCCGAGTAGTATTCCATTGTATATATGTATTTTTAAAGCAATGTTGGAAGTTTCCGCACATCATTTTCACAATGAGTGCTTGTGATCCCATTTAACAGATGCCGTGAACAAGGCTTGGTGAAGCTAAGCGCCTCGCCCAGACGCACGGATCCAGAGAGGCAACGAGAGAGCCAGGGTTCCACAGTCTGAACGCTCTTGCTCCCACCCTGCTGCTTGGGATGCAGTCGTTGCCAGGAAAGATGATCTTTTTCGGGAGCAGGTGAGGGACCAGGTCCCAGAGAAGTTAATAGAGCTGTGATTGTCCCAGCACAGAGCTGTGGGTGTCCCCCTAGAACAGCTTGGTGTGCCAGAAAGTAAGAAAGTCCTCAAAGATCAATGAGAGTCTGTCAAAGGCTCGTGGGAGCCAGCCTGAGGGTGCCACCAAGGGCCACATCTAGGACCTGAGCTTCAGTTTGAGCACCACAATGAATAGTGCTGGCAATGGATTGCTAAGTCCTACAGTAAAATCCACGTGTCCGCATGGCTATAAGTAAATAAATGAGGGAGATGAAAAATTTCTTTCTTAAATTAGAAGGGCAACTCATAAATGATGGAAATACAAAACCACCATTTGGCAGCTATCATAATTGGTTCAGGCATCTACCAATAAGAACATTAAAATCAGCGAGTGAAACTCTTGGAGCATGTTTACATCACCCAGAGAGTCTTGGCTGAAGATAACTATTAAAGGGGAAAAGAGTAACTATGTGGGCCTGGAGTGGCGGCTCAGCAGTTAAAGCACTTGCCTGGCATGTGCAAGGGAGTAGGCTCGAACCTGAGCACCACGTACACAATGAAGTGTTGGAAAAACAAAAGCTACATGAAAAACTAAATAAAATTGATTCTTTTTTCTTTTCTCTCTCTCTCTCTCTCTCTCTCTCTCTGTCCCTCTCTCTGTTAAAAAAAAAAACAAGTAACTATATAAGGGAAAAATATACACCTTGACTAAAGTTAACATCATACATGGGAGAAATGTGCCTCCCAAGACCATTGAGTGGAAAGAACACAAGGTACTGCCATGATTTTCCTGCCAGAAATCCATAACCTGAATCCAGTCGTGAGGAAACACCAGACACCCTCGCCACGATGAGGGGCATTATACTAAATGACTACGTTCTTGAAAATGTCAATACTGTGAATGACAAAGAAAGAACCAGAGCTCTTCAAGGTGAAAGGAGGTCAAAGAGCTCAGACAACTGATTGCAACACACGATTTACTCTTTCTATGAAAGAGGTCATTGCCACAATTGATGGAAAGATTGAGAGATAGATGCTAGACAGTTAATAGATGATAGATAGAAAAATCCAGACATTATATAATGGTATTAAATCAATTTTATCATTACATATTAACAATTTTACCATGATTCAATAAGACTAATCTTTATTTTTAGGAAATACATATGGAATGCATAGGGATAAAACAGCTTCATGTCTGAAACTTACTCTCAATTAACTTAGAAATAAAATAATGTATGTGCATTGATGGAAGATGACCCCTAGTTCAAAGAATTTGCAGAAGAGTTCAGCAAGAGGACCCAAAATGCAGTTTAGCAACAAATATCACATGTCTTAGTGAAAGAATTATCGTCTTTGACGTACTTGTCTATTCTGGTTTTTATTCTATGCTAAGAATATTTCCAAATATTCATCTAAAAGAACATTTCCTACAACAGTGTTTAAAGGAGCAAATCTCTCGAAGCGATATGATATCCAGGAGTAGCAGCTTGGCTAAATGAAGGTGTTCCATGGGCAAGGACACGCAGTCATCACCGGGTGCTGGGGCAGCGTGTGGAAAGGCCCGGAGAAGCCTCTGTAGATGCTGGAGTGTTTTTCAAGCCATGAGAATAAATGTGGCTCATTTCTGAAGCGACCGGGAGGGAGTAAGGGTTCTAAGCCAGGAGTCCGCACAGTGCGCGAGGCATACCTGAGAGTGGGAGGGAGAGGGCTGCGCAAGAGGCAGCAGATATGAGCTCTGCTCCATCCAGGTGAGAAACTCTGAGCAAGGGAGTGCGATGTGGCGAAACCCCAGGTTAATACCTAGAGCTGCTGAGCTTACGGATCATTTACACACGGGTGCTGCAGCTGCAGGCGTCTTTGCCATATTTCCCTCTAATATTTTATGTTTTTAAAGAGAGAGAAAGAAAGAGAGAATCAATTTTATTTAGATTTTCATCTGGCCTGTGTTTCTCCGACACTTAGTTGTGTACATGGTGCTGGGGTTTGAACCCAGATCCTCACACATGCCAGGCAAGCGCTCCACTGCTGAGCCGCCGCTCCAGCCCTCCCTCCAATATTTTAAATGTTCTATTACTAGTTTGAAGTTCCCATCAGTGTGGCTCATTGGCTCATCAGCATAAAATTAAGAAAACCTGCCCTTCTAAGCCCTCGTTGCAGCTTGGGGACAGACACATGACCAGTTCTACTAACCAGAAGCATCAATAGGATCCAGAAGTGAATTATTCATGGACATAGGCTGGACAGGGCCAGCCACTTTGCTGGTGAAGGAGGCAGTAGCAGCTACAGCATTTCTTTCTTCTTTCTTTCTTTTTTTTCCTAAGAAAGAGGGACAGTGAGACAGAGAGAGAAAAATAGAATCAATTTTATTTAGTTTTCTAAGTGGCTCTCATTGCTCCAAGACTTTGCTGTGTATGTGGTGCTGGGGTTTGAACTGGCATACTCGCACATGCTGGCCAAGCACTGTAACTGCTGAGCCACCGCTCCAGCCCCTATAGCATTTCTCAGGTCAGGGACACCCACAGATTTGTGAACAGGAAAACTCTGCAGTGTGGATGGAGATGGAAAAAAATTATGCTAAGTGAAGTGTCCCTATCTCAGAGACTCAAGGGCCAAATGTTTTCTCTCATTTGTGGAAGCAAGAATACAACTGGAAACAGTACGTTAGATGGCTAAGCTAATAATAACCTCAAAATGTATGAATTTTTACACAAACAGGGGGATGATTGCCTAGGATACCTGGAGACGTAGGGAGGGGGACAAGGAGTGGGGAGGATTAGCAAGGATATCTAGGAGACTGGAGGGAGGGAGTATGGGGGAATCATCTCAGAAGGAGATTTCCGACCTCCACGAGAAGTCCATTTAACATAGGGGTTCTTTTGGGGGAAACATAGAACCATGGGGATGCTTCTCCGGGCCTTTCCACATGTCTATGCCATGACATGGCATCAGCCTTGGCTAACTATGTAAATATACATTTGTTCTTGATTGTTTGATAATGATTCCCCCTCAGTTGTAACTCCATATTCATCTAATTTGCTTCCTACAAAACAATATGATATATATATATATATATATATATTCTGAAAATTAGATTTACCCCTAGAGCCCCCCTAATTTCCCACCCTTATCCCTACCCGCTCCTTCCCAGTACATCTCACGAATATCTTAGGTTGTGTGTCACTACACATTTTCTGGTTTTTTTTTTGTTTTTTTTGTTTTTTTTTTTAAAGAGAGAGGGACAGTGAGAGAGACAGAGAAAGAGAGGAACAACTTTATTGAGTTTTTCACATGGCCTTAGTTGCTCCAACACTCAGTTGTGTACGTGGTGCTGGGGTTTGAACCCGGGTCCTCGTGCTTGCCAGGCAAGCGCCAAAACCGCTGAGCCACCGCTCCAGCTCCCATTTTCTGGTTTTAATACATGAGAGTTGACCTCCTTTCACACTGGCCAGGGTCTAGCTCCAGCCTCCACAGATGAGTGAAGACATTCGACCCTTGGTTCTCTGGGTTAGGCTGACTTCACTCAGCATGATTTCTTCCATAGCCACTGGAGTGTTTCTTAACCTCAAGCTCCTGTGTCTAGTAATCCCAGTAATTCGGTAAGCAAGAGATCACAAGAGAGACAGAAAATAAGAAATATAAGCCACTTTTTTTCTCAGTACTGGGGATTGAATCCAGGGGTGCTCTCCCTCTAGCTGCACCCCCAGCCCTTTTAATTTTTTATTTGACAAGGTCTTGCTAAGTTGCCCAGGTTGGCCCCAAATTTGGATCCTCCTTCCTCTCAGCCTCTCAAGTCACTGGGACTGCAGGCATGTATGTGCCTTTGTGGCCAGTGAATAAAACTTTCTTCCTGAAATTGGAATGGACTTTGTGGTCAGCAACTTCGATGGAAAATAAAGTAAAGGGAAGAAATAAAGAAGTGTGGCAGACAATCAAGCAAGAGGTGCCACTAAACATCTAGGCAAGAAGGAGCCAAGCACTGTGTTGGCACTGGAGGAGCGGGTGTGGCTGAAATAGTAGCTGCCCCTTGTTCACTTGTATTGGAGCACTCTAGAGACAAGATGCTTGAAGATGAACACAGAAACACTGGATGGAAATCGAACCAATACAGATGATGCTAGAGGCAGATCTAGTCAGGAAAGGCTTCTGCATCGGGAGCCACATTTATTTTGGTGAGGTTTCTTCTTTGAGAGGTCCTTGCTTGGATCGTGTCACAGATCTCTAAGCTAATGGGTCAAACGGACAGCAAAATCTCTCCTAATTTCAGCGGTGGCGGTAAAGGATCCTCAACCTGCAACTGAGAAACCCAAGAATTTCAGCAAGTCACATTTGTTTGCTGAACCTGCCCTCTCATCTGAAAAATGGTCATGTGATTCCAAAAGCTGCTTTGGGTGCTGAGCACGAGGCTCACGTCAGAGCATCTCCCTCCAGCCTCTCTCCCAACCCTGGGTGTCAGTAATGCTGTTACCTGGTCCATCAGGAAAAGTCCTGGGGCCCAGGGAGGCTGAGAAACCCGCTTCAGGTCCCAGGGCTGGCAAGCACTAGAATGCACATTAATGGCTGGCTCTTGCTAAAAAGCCTTGTTCATGAGCATTGCCCCCAGTACCTATGCGACAAAGAGTTATTAGGTGCCAAATGAAGTCACATGTGACAGTAGGTGTTTTATCCTTTTCTTCAAGCTGAGATTTACAGTCTGGAAACTCTGACTTCAAGGCCTGGCTTGGCTGCTTGTTTATGATACGGATTAAAGTGAATCTCTCAGAGTTTCTTTCATTGTCCATAAAATGACTATAATATTGACCACTGCTGCTTTGTCTACCTCCCAGAGTGAGGCCAAAAAGAATAATAATAAAACAGGAACAGCGTGAAAATTAGCATTTATATAACACTTAATATGCCCCAGGCATGGTTTTAAGTGCTTTTCAGAAATGTGAGCTAATACCCATGAATATCATTTTAAAATCAGGCCAAAGGAGTTTTTATTAGTCTCAAGATGGTACAGCCTAACCGAAATGTCACAGTCCTCGCTGGCTGCTTCGCCTTCACGGGGACAGATCTTCAAGTAAAATCTCCAGTGCTGCCCAGTCATGGCTTCTCTAGAGTTTCCTTCTCCAGACTTCAAAGACTCCAGCAAGTGTTTACGCAGGACAACCCCAGCAGAAGCTCTGCTGGGAAAAGTCACAGAGGCCCACCCCCTCCTCAGTGCTGGGGCTTACAGATCGGAAATTTCACCCATAATGGCCTCAGGGAAAAACAGCAGAACTATCACCAGTGCAGTCCCTTTCCCAGGACAGACCGGTGTCCTGCATGCCCCAGGTCAGGGCCCTGAGTGACCCCCAGGATGCCCTGCAAGTAATTCCTCTCCTCCTCTGGAAGCCACTGCAACTCCATCTTCCCCACACCAGATCCCTTTTCCCTCCATCTCGGGGCACCTGAGCCTCCCGGAGGAGTGCTTGTTCTCTTCCCCGGCCCAGTGTGCTTCGTGATCTTTCTGGAAAAAGCCAGTTTGGGAGGTGAGCAAAAAGGACCTTTTCTCTGCAGAAAACCCAGGGCTTGCCCCGCTCACCTGTTCACAGGCTGTCCCCGTCAGTCATTTCGTTCCTTCTTATTTGTCCTGTTCGTTTTTGTTTATCCCCCATTGCTATTTATTTGGTAGTCTGCTTTCAAACTAGTCACGTTTTCACATAACTTAATTTTAAGCAAACTTTATATGACTGTCATACATGGAAAACCAATTTTGAAAATATTTTTTCCCTGTTACTGTAAACCTTAATTACTCCATTATAAAAATGGAGCAATATTGTCGGATTCCAATTTGCTGGTGCTTTCTGCTGAACACCCTGCGCCCAGGGACAGATTTCTCTAAGTATAATTGGGAAGACTGGGAAAAAAGTGCAAAGAAAATTGTACCCTTGCTCTGATTCAACGCTGCATCATGCTGGCCTAGAGATGCTTGAACATCAGGGTGTGTGGAGCCAGGTGCGTGCCTCTTCTGCACTGGAGGCAACGTGTAAGGGGATTAAGGTTCTTCCAGTGTTTGCAGAGATTCGTCACAACTTCCAGAGGGCCCTCAGAGAGACCTTGTCCCTGTTCATCATTCTCTGACAAACTCCCACCTCCATCCTTTGATAGGATGTGAAAGATCAGCCAGGCGGGGTGATACACGCCTGTAATCACTGATAGGGGAGGCTGAGGCAGGAGGAGTCATGTCAGAGCCAGCCTCAGCAACTCAGCGAGACTCTTAAACAACTTCGCCAATACTCTTTATGAATTAAAGAAAGGGAGGACTGGAGATGTAGCTCAATGGTAAAGCACCTCTGAGTTCAATCCCCAGTGACATGAGAGATCTTTGGAATAATTATTTCATTAAGTGTTGCCAGCCTTGAAGTCCTGAAGCCCTTTAATGGAGCAGTTATGAGGGTTCATGGGCCAACATGGCTCCATCTTCAGGACAAATGACCCAAGAGAGGAATAAGTGTCATAAGGAATGAACTCACTGTGCACACACGTGCACTCACATGTGCAATTCTTCCTCTTAGTCCACTGCAGGATGCTCCGTATTCCTCCAAACGGCTGCTGCACCAAGCACCAACAGGTACTGCTTTCTGGGAGATGGCTTCTTTCTAGGAGGGTCTTCAGGTAATAAGATTGGCCCACTGTAACGGGGCCTTCGGATACACTCTCTTGCTGTCCTTGAATCCCTTTTTCCTCACCACTAAGTTGTAAGACCTGAGTGCTCACCTGTGGTCCCCACGTGGGGGCAGGTCGATGGTGTCCACACACTCCGCCT
Source organism: Aplodontia rufa (assembly GCA_004027875.1). Classification (NCBI taxonomy): domain Eukaryota; kingdom Metazoa; phylum Chordata; class Mammalia; order Rodentia; family Aplodontiidae; genus Aplodontia; species Aplodontia rufa. Next base: position 56,806 of record PVKS010009168.1, on the reverse strand, counting down.
GCATAGTTGTCCCGGACCTGGGATTCAATGGAATCTGGAAAGAAGGCAGCCTCACCTGCCCATATCGTGTCACCAGGGACATCGTAGGACCTGGAGCAAAGGCCTCGTGTAGTGGAGGCCCAGCTGTGTGGCCCTGTCCACCACAGCACCCGGCGGCTGCAGCACTCCAAAACTCTTATCACACCCTGCCAAATCCCATCACCTGTCTGGCCAGCACCCGCACAGCAAAGAAAAAGACACTGGTAGGTAACAAGCAAAATGTCACCCAAAATTCTGTGGGATAGTGGGTGATTTCAGTTTTCATACTTTAAATGAATTATTTTATAAATATGTCTATTTTTCCTAAGTGGTTTTAATTTTTTTCTTTCTAAATGTCATGCCATTTATTTACTTAATTATTTAATTGACATAATAATTTTACATATTTATGGTGCATTACATAATAATTCGATATGCATATACAATGTTGGTTTTAATTTTTCTTTCCACTGATGTGTATTTTCTAATTTCATTATAATACATAGATTTGTGTTTTTTAATTGAAAAATTTTAAAAAATAAATATTTTTGCTCCCCTCACAAAATGAGATACAGCCTTCCAGCTAGTGCAGGACTAGAAAGAACTTGAAAGGTAGAAATAAAATCCTGGTCAAAAAGTGTCAAGCTGTGGTCCCACTCTGCGATTTTCATTCCACTCTGTTGCATATTAGCATCTTACAGGTTGTGTAGGTCCTTCTAACAGACACCTCTCTATACTAACTTCTAACCAGTGCCTTTGGACCTTGGAGACCTCTCCCCCACCCCCGCTTCCAAAAGCAACCTAACAGCAACCTACAGTATCGACGTTCCAGTAAGCATGCTTTTGGAAACCTGGTCTGTTCCATTTTTCCTTCCCCATTCTACAGCTAAGAGCACTGAAGCCCACAGAGACAAAGGGCTCCTTTCAGAGATTCCCACAACCACTAAGCCACCAAGCCGAGGTCCAGCTAACATCCGCTCATGAAGACCAGCGTGTGGTCACCTGGTTATTCTCACAGTTCTAGGGACAATAGGCCCATTGTCACCTCTGTGAACAATGTCCCCTGGAGTTGTGCAGGGCACACCTGTGAAGTTATACAGCACTGAGGTTGCATCATTGCTACTTAAATAGTCTTTTGCCTTTTGACCAAGCCCAAGACAGAGAAATCCTTGGGTTGAATCAGATGAGGTAAGTATTTTGTGTTACCATCTTAAACAATAAAGCAATGTCACGGCTAATTGTTTCAATGAAGTGACTTTAGCAAGGTTCTGAGATGGGAGATGCAACAGCTTTGTTCTACAAACTGCAGTCCTCAGTGTAGGATGCTGGCTGAGCACGCTGGTATAGTTCTAAGAATCAGAATTCTTTTCCTCTTTCCCTGCCTCCCTTCCTTCCTCCTGGGGGTGGGGAAATACACCAAGTGTCTGTCTAAGAAGTGGGCCCAGCTCTGTGCTCCAAAACAGGCCCACGGGGGCTACGGCCACAGCAGGAGCCACTGGAACAGGGCGATCTGGTCGGCTGAGAGAGCCATTTTCAGGACAAATTTCTCTGCATTTATTTTTGGTCTTCTTCCTCTGGGCACCAACTTAGCACAGTCCCCAAACAGCAACCAAAATGCCTGGTACATTTCCACTGCTCCTTCCCTCTCAGCTCTCTGTGATAAGCAGGCTTTGGCACCCCTGCTACGTGAGCCTTCTCTTGTCCCACCGTGTCCTCTCAGGCATGGGGCTGTCTTTCCTGACTTCTCTGAACCAAGAAAGCAGCCTCGATTCCTCTGCCCACCATGTCTGGCCCATGAACGAGTCCTGACAGGTCCGACTCTGAAATCTCCCTCAAACCCCTTGTCACTCACGGGCTCATCTCCCCCACTCCACTGCCAGTCATTGACCACCGCCGCAGCCTCCTCCTGTCCCTTGCTCTCTGCCAAAATGTCAAGGTCCTTTCTGCGTCCAGACAGCTCCTTCTCAACCTTCACCTTTCAAGTCAGTATTTTTCGCTATCCGCTTCCCCTTTATGTTCAAAAACACTTGATAAAATTTATAAATATTTCTTGGTGCTTGGACAGCACCCTCCGGATTTGCCTGTGTACACAGCACCATCCCCAGCTCTTCCCTCATCTGCTCTGTGACTTTGGGCCGGTTAGGTAATGGCACTCAGGTTTTAAAAAGGAAAGGTGATGAGTGAACTCCACCTCAAAGGTGAGCTGAGGCATCAGATCGTTTGCAAAGCACCTGCTGCACTGTGGGTATCTAAGGCCAGTTCCTTTCCCTCTCCACCTGGGGGCAGGGAGTCAGGACACCTGATGTAAGCAAAGGACACCAAACTTGAGTTAGCAGAAACCAGCATGGGAAAGGTCTCAACCGTGTCCATAGCCCAGAGAGGAAAAGGGGGTTAAACGCCTTTAACTATCTACTTCTCTCCTCCTTTAATTTTCTCCCTTTAGCTCTCTCTGTGTGTGTGTGTGTGTGAGTGTGTGTGTGTGTGTGATTTCTGTTTCTCTGAGGCTGTCTCTTTTATTCCCTTAACTATCTGTCTTCCCGAAGTAAGAAATTGGTCTCTGCAGCTTCACCTTCCAGAGAGAATTGGCCCTTCTTTCCCTGAGCTCCTGGGAGAATCCCAAGGAACCACTGCTCCCCCTGACCCTGAGTTGTGGTCACTCCTTGACTGTCACGAGTGTCAGGGAAGGGAAGATAGATGGCTCTTCCCTGGGGAGCAATACCCACAAAAGAATGTGGGTGCATTTCCAAGGAGGAGTAAAAGAGTCCCCAGCAGACACGCAATGGTTGTGTCACACCATGAGAACACGGAATAGCGTTCATTCCCGCAGTCTCCACCAGCAGGTTCTGTCTTCCTCCCTTGTTAACTTCCTGGCATCTTGGACAGAGACAATGCCTGAACTGTGGTGGTGTCCCCAGGCCCTAGCACACGGTCAGACACACACAAGGCAGTGATGTGTTTTGGTTTGAATAGCGAAAGCCCCAAGGTAAGCACCAGAACCTTCTTTCATTCCTTTCGATGCTTCTCTTTCCAGCTACAAACTGATCCTGGGGCCACGGTCTGAAGACACAGTTGCATAATGGCCCTGCAAGAGTCCCCAAGGTGTTGGCTTCTGTCTCCTCAGCTATTTATGTCTTTGAATGGCCTCTCTGAGACTTGCCCATTCTCTTTTGCCTCTCTTGGCTTCTTCCACAAATTTCCATGTTCCTATTTATAAGTCTCACTTGTGCTCAGCTCTCAGGGCCTGCCCCTCTCCTCACGCCCTTCCTCCCAGGGTGCTCTGCTTCGGTTAGCCTGGAATGGCTTTCAGAGGAAGCGCAGCTGTTCACACCAACACACGTGGCTCCATCCAGCCCCTGCCAGAGGTGGAAGCCTTTCCCAGCGCTCATCTAGCCACCGCCTCAAGGACAGAGGTCACTTAGCTGCTTCCTGATTTAATATATCCACAAGTCAAGAGGCTGCGAGAGGAAGTGACAGGACCAGTCTCAGGGTCAGACTAACCCTGGTGTGCACCTTGCAAATTCCAAGTCCCTGAGCCTTGGCCAAGCCTTGAACACTTTTCCTGAAGCCCTAGGGATGAATTCAGCCACCTTCCATGTGCTAGGCCCTGCACAGGGTGCTGGGACACTGCGATGTCTCAGACCAGTTCCTGCCCTTGAAAGACTGAAGAAACCCCATCACTACAGTGCAGTGTGCCCCACGAGGTCTCAGTCCAAGGGTCAGACAGGATTGGAGAGATCAGAATGAAGGTCTTTGCACCTGGAAGTGTCGCTACCTCAGGTGTCCCTGAGGGCAGGCGGGACAATCCGGACCAGCTGGATCGTCCTGGATCGTCCTCCGGGACCGTTCAGGAGAGTGAGTGCCGTGGCCGGCCGAAACCTGGATCCCCTCCTCAGAGATCCCTTCCCCCTCGGCTGGGGAAATGAGTCAGCCACACACAGAGGATGGCAGCTCACAGTCCGTTCATTACCAAGGCACACGAATTTTTATAGGGAGGGAAGACAGCCAAGGAACCAATAATCCTTCTAAGGGAGTTGCCAGGGGTTATGCAGATTTCAAGTACTGAAAAACAACTTAGGAACATCTGTGATTAGCACATTCCAAGCCACCCTAATATTATTTTGTATCAAAATTAGCAAGCTTAACAAAGCACGGCCTAGCAGCCCCTCCTGAAGGAACTTATACAAATAGTAACAAGATCACTCTAGGGCAGCTGATGAAATGGAGTGAAGGTCAGACCCCAACATGGAAGGACCTTTGCTGGCCTCCAGAAAATCCTGTAGGGCTCCTTTACCAGCTCATCAAAGTGACTAAAGAAAAATCCTTCAGAGTCATTTATCTGCAGTCAGAAATTTTAGAGCTAAAGGCTGGGGATGAGCTCAGTGGTAGAACACTTGCTTAGCCCATGCAAGGCCCTGGATTCACTCCCCAAGACTAACAAGCAAACAAAGTTTAGAGTTTAAAGATAATCTGATTCCAAACCCTTGGTTCACAGAGAAGAAAAACAGATCTACAATTCCACAATCAAATCATGTCCCAGTGTGCAAACCGTCCCCAAAACTGTCATCTTAATAATGCAAAACATGTACTTAGGAAAGGTAACATTGAACATGTATGGGTAGGGCTGGCCTACGTTTGCCATGTCACATTTAACCCTCTCAATAAAGAAAGGTGTCTTGAAGGTGTTTTATTCCATTTTGCAAATGAAGAAACTGCAGCAGAGAGACATTAAGTGACATTTCCAAGGTCACATAGTTGCTCATTCGTTTCCATATCTTCTACTTCTACGAGAATGGAACTATATTGAATTAATGTTACTGAAATAGTACTGGGAGACATGGGTTCTATTCTTAAATCTACCACAGAAGTTTATATGAACTGGAAAGGCCTTTTCATTTCACTGAGACTTAGTTTTCTGTTCTGTAAATGGAGAGAACTGAGCCAGGTCAATGGTGGCCATTTATGGCCCACAGAAGGCCGCTGTCCCATCCTATGCCCAGGACAGGAGACTACAAGATCAGGGTACCACTTGCCTCTGAGCTCAGTGGGGCTCCTAGCCCAGACCTTTGTGCAGCTGCTCCCCATCAATCGCAATTGGCACAAAATAAAACTTACTGCCCCTGTTGGCCTCATGGCCTTGGATCCAAGGATCCATTCCTACTTGATTTTGTCTGTGCAAACTCTGGCTCTGGATTTTAGCATTTCTCTGCAGTACTGGAAGAAAAATGCAGCTTATCTGCAATTCTGCAGAATCCTGCCCGATGCAGGGCCCTACTATCCCCCCAACGGATCCTGGAGTTGTGCCCAGGACTCCAGGGGGCTCTGCGTAGAGGTACGTGGACACCCACGGTCTTCCCATGCTGCTTGGCTCTCAGGCCAGAGGGGTAGAGGGGAGGTGAAGGGGCCACAGTTGGTCTGCGTGATCTCCACAGGAGAGACCCAGAAGTGCCCAGCTGCGGCATATTGCTGAGTTCATGGTGAGCCCAGGGCAGGAAGTGCAAAAGGAACGGAAAGCCAGAACTATGTTGAAATCTGACACTGGGCAAACGCTATGCGAGGGGACAGCAGGAAGCACGTGATGCAGAGAGAGCCCAGCACCTGCCAGATCACCGGGCTGCCTCTGTCTGTGCAGACCTCAGCAGGGTGCTGGCCCTTCACCCTGCAGGTGTGGGTCTCCACGTTCTGCTGCCACCACAGGAAAGAAAGGGCAGTCCACCCTTCAAGGTAACTGAGTCTCGTGTCAAATTACCCCAGATTGTCAGCAAGTGTCATGCCTTGGCTCTGTCCTAGAAGGTGAGTCAGCCCAGCTTTGAAAGAGTCCTGCCTGGTCCTGGGAGGGCAGCACAGGACAACAGGCAGGAAGGCACAGCAGCTCTGAAGCTTGTGTGGACCAGGGGCCACTTCTGAACACTGCCTCCTCAGACGGGCTGTGTTTGTTGGTTTATTGCCAGGGGCCAGCCCCAGCTGAACTCGGGTCCCCGAAGGAGGAGTGGACTCCGTACGGAGGAACGCTGGAACCTCTGGGGAAGTTGCAAGCAGACACAGTTCCTTGCTTGAGCAAAATGCCATCTGTTCTTTATTGTTGAACATTTTTATACAGGTGCACAAACAAGGCTTTCATTATCAGCTTCATTGTACAATCATCTTTTCAGTTTCCCAGTAATCTTAAAGCATCACCCATTAGTACAATTTATGTACTCGACCTCCCCACCATAATGACCAATATTTTTAAACCTGCTTTTACAAGGGACAGAGACCAAACATTGCCCCAAATTCTGCCTCCCTAAATTCCTCCAGAGGTTTCTACAAACCATTACCTCATTAGTTAACAGAAGTGTCTAAAGGTCACTGCACTGCATTAGTCTAGAAGCCCTATCTTAGCATAAATGAAAAGTTTCTTATTAAGCTAGACTATGATATAGGCTATTATAATCCCTATACCTAAAAACTACTTTGTTTTTGTAACCTTACTAGATATCCTATAGCCATCCCAGGTCCTATAAATGTTAATCCTATAAAATATCTGTTCATCTTAACTTATGGGCTAAGAAGTTAAAGCCTAACCTCTGCAAAGACAAAATGGGTAAACATGTCTTATTTACTACTAAGAAGTTAAAACTCAATCTCCGCTAAGCCAGGAAAGACAAACATGTCTTATTTACTGCTAGGGAGTTGAAGCTCATCCTCTGTAACAACAGGAAAGGTAAACATGTCTTTCTGTAGATATTTTACGTATACTGTTTCTTTGACCTTAGTTCTAAATATTTTGCTTTCTTTATCCAATTTTGTTTTAAAGACAGTATAGCTTTGTTTTCCATGATTTCTGTAGGTGTTATAACAAGTGTCCTTCTCAACAATCCCCAACAGTTGTCTAAGCAATAGAATTCTCGTAACAATCAGAGTTTCAGTTTGAGTAAATTCACAATACATATAATTACTAACGCACAGCCAGTTCCTAAGGGTCTGACTTTGCCTAGCCCATCCCCAAGTGTGGACTTTGTCAGACAGAACTTCGGTGGACAATGCCTCCTCCAGTTTATCATTTTCAGTTCAGGCTATCCAGCTTCCTCAACTGCAAGGTTAGTAGCAGAGACCATTAGGATTTATTAGATGACTCAAAAAAGAAACAATAAGCATTTCTCCAAGGAAGAGAATTTACCAGAAGGTTCCAGGTCTCTCCTTCCCATTTCTCTAGCTCAGGGGTTCTCAAAGTGTGGTTCCCGGACTAGCAACATGGAGAGTTTTTGCCACGCCTCCACTGCAGGAACCCTAATTTCCAGCCTCATCAGAGTTAACACCACCTGAAGAGAAGAGCAGAAGTCTGGAATTTGCTAGAAATATGCTACTCAAGACCACCTGAATCAGAAACACTGGGTGGGGCCCACATACGTTTCCTAATCAGTCCTCCAGGTAACTCTGATGCATATCAAAGTTTGAAGACCCTCCTCTAGCTGAGCAAGCTATCTCCCAGGAGCAGAGGACATTCCTCCTTCCTTCCATTCTGCTGGATTCCACCTTGTTGTGGAAACCTCTCAGCATGGTCCACAGTCAGTGACACGGTCCTCGTCCCCTGCAGCAGGTACCAAAGGATCTGAATTCAGGACTGTGCCACTCCTCGTATTTGATGTCATCATGGCTGGGGCAATGCCAGTGGACTTAATGTGACATATTCATGAGGCTCATATTTGGTAGAGGATGATTGGACAAGGAAAAACAAGCGCCACCCCCTTACCTCCTTAATGCTCAGCCCCCGGAAACTCCACACCTGCTTATCCCAGCTACCATAGACTGAGAGGCTGTTAGGAACTAGGCAGTGTGGGAGGCGTTTACACATGTCATCTCCCAGGAACCTCTGAGGGATGTGGCTTTAGCAGCCCCACTTTACAGAAGTAACTGAGGCTCAGTGAGGTTAGGCCTCTTACTGGATGGTGTTCAAACCTTTGCAATTGTTGGATTTGGGACCTGGCCTCTGAATGAGTCTAAACTACCTCAACCCAACAGCCACCGGCCCCCACCACTCCTCCGCCCACCTCAGAAGTCTTCGTCATGGCCCAGCAAAGTCAGAGGAAGATCAGGAATGCAAACGTCCTCTGCACACAGTAGGTGCTTAATGGATGGTGGTGCCCTCCGCTTGGCTCTTCGGGCACTCAAAGCTGAGGGGTTGAGCCTGAGCTGTGGGCACGTTGGACCACTTCTGAGCTCCGTGACCTCAGGCAGCCATCTAACCCTCCAAGAGTCAGCAACTAGCTTCTTAAAACAGAAAGACTGGCATCTGCCCCCTGGAAACGCTGAGAGACGCAGCGAGCACACATACTCGACATGTGATAAGCCCTGAATAAATCACTAACTGTTGTTACCATTATTGAATCTAATAAAAAATGTGTGAGGAGATATCTTTATTTCCACTTTGTAGTTAAAGACACGAGCACAGAGAGACTGAGTGGTTTGCCCAAAGTGGCACAGTGAGAGAAAGAAGCTCAGCCCCTCGATTCAGCGTTGGTTCCCATTCTTCCATCCTACACTGCCTGCTGCTGAAAAGGAGGCCCAGGGTCTCTGATTCCCTAGGTTACCCACAGCAACTCGCTCGTGTTTGTGCAGAGTTTGAGGAAGAACCTGGGCTTGCCCCCCACTGCCTCTGCCACAAGGCACATTGGCACAGCAGCCCAAAAAGATGCTCTCATTAGCAGTCATGGCTGGACACCAAGGGGCACCTCCCCCCGTCTCTCATTACCATTTTGCCAGCTCTGGACCTGTGCTGCTGTGTGATCTGCCACTGTTTACCAGGGGGTGACAGCAAAACAAAGGTCAGATCCCAGGCTTCCTGGTTCCCAGCCTCTGTCACATAGCAGTCTCTCCAGGAAGAGTCAAGAATCCTGCTGGCACAGGTGGGGAGAGCAGCACCGAAGGTCAGAGCTGTCTCTTCACCGGCCAGGAAAAGCTGCCTGTGCCTCGAACCCTCAGAGATGCGCGTGGGTCAAGGAGACCTGGCTTCTGCTTCAGGGGTAAGAGCTGATGTGTATCGCATGCTCACCGGCTGCCAAAAACTCTAGCTGCTTCCCCCTGGAAAGCAACTAATGGGTCGTAATGGTTGCATTCTTTAAGTCTAGAGCCAAACATCCTGGGTTCAAATCCCGGCTCTCCTACTTACTGGGGGTGTCACTTTGCCCAAGTTACTTGACCTCTCTGTCTCAGTTCCCTTGCCTGCAGGGTGGGATCGCTCTCTTATGAGGTTGTTATGGGTGTCACATGTGTTATACTTCACCCTCTGTGTTTTCTCGTTTGATCATACCAAAACATTTTTACGTAGATGTTATTATTCCCGTTTGCTTGTGAAGAAGCTGAGGCACAGTGTCAAAGGGAACCAGGCTCGAGAGTTTTCTTTGAAGACGCGGGAGGTGTGCTTCTGTTATACATACTAACAATGGACACCCAAAAGGGCGTTCAACCCCCAAAGCAGCAGCCAGCGATGTATATCTGTGGAGAATGTCACACAGAAAATGAAATAAAATCCAGGGATCCAATCAGATGCAGAGAATGTGGATACAGAATAATGTACAAGAAAAGAACCAAAAGATTGGTGGTTTTTGATGCTCGATGAAACATGGGAATACAGAGGAATATCTTCATTTCTACTTGGATTTGATCCATTAATGCTTCTTATTATTGTATAGCTTTTGGTTTAGCATACTTATGAATACAACTATATATGGAATTTCATTTTTCCAAATGAGATTGTGTTTAGGTATCTATTAATAATTTGTATAAAGATTTTTTGTTTAATTACATGACTTTTAATTTAATTTTGTTGTATTAGGTAATTTGACACAAAATGGAGGTTAAATTGCTTCCCCAAACCACACTTTTAATAATAGGCTTGTTAAAAATGAAGGTTTCTTGAGTCCTGTAAAAGTCTGATTAAATAAGTTCCTTGGAAACCAAAAAAAAAAAAAAGGAATCAGGCTCAAGGATCCACAGATAGTAGAGATTATAATAATACTAGGTAGCACTTCCTAAATTCCTGCTGTTTTCCTGACACAACAAAGCAAAGAAAGTACTACTCCTTCACCCTACCCTACCCAGAGTGCAACTGAGGCACAGAGAGATTAAATCACCTAATCACGATCACAGTAGTGAATAGCTACCAAGTCGACCCAGGCAGTGTGCCTTCCGAGTCTGTGCTGTTGGCCAGTTTTTACCAAAGTGCCTGAGCTTGCTCCCTCTGTCCACCACAACATGCAACGCACTAATGAGCAGTGGAATTGGCCATTTTATGAGAATATAAGCGCTCTTCTCTTTGCCTTTCCAATCTCTTTCGCCTAAGAGTCATCAAACAGACATTCCTAACTTTGCAAGGACAGATCATCCAACCGGAGCAGTGTTTCTTGGTAGAGGCGCTGTTGGCACTTTGGGTGAGCCAGTTCTCACGGGCCTGTGGTCTGTGAACTATCCTGAACATGTCACCCCAATGCACCAAAATGTCCCACATGATTCTCTAATGTTTTCTCAATGGAGGCGACAATGCTACCTCAAGGAAGGGCCATGGAAACAGGTCATCACCTACTTCCCTTTCCTCTGTTCACTAATTCAACACAATCCAAGATTTAGGAGAAGTAAGGATCCAACACAGGATGCCCAGCCATGTGAGGCTGGGTGTTGGCAAAACACTAAACAAGTTTCAGTGACAAGCAGGAGAATGGGGGTGAAGGAGCGAAGGACCTGCCCATGGGCGTGGTCAGGAACAGCTCTGTGGCAAGACTCTTCACTGGACCTGCAAGAAGCAGTAGGGGAGGACAACTGGAGAAGGAGATGACACCCAAATGAGGCCACTTCACCCCTCTAGCCACAGTGTTGGCTGAGCAGCATAGCAGGTGGACAGACCCCAGGGGTGAGAGTCGGCACCACAGGCCCTAATGGGCTCTCCCACCTGGCCAAGGGATGTACCCTCCACTCCTCAGTTGCCCCAGGGGCCTAGTGGTGATGCCTCTCCTACCCACTCCCCAAAGGCGTAAGCCTCAAGGGACATCAGGGCACCTGGAACATGAATGTCACCACATGCTTGTGTCTAAAGCAGGTCTAAGGGTGCTGAGGGTTCTTTCCATTTGGACTCCTCTTGCCATTCATGGAAGCATGAACTGTTTGACACTCTGAGTCATGTGTCTCCCTGGTGACACCAGGAAAGCACTTCCTTCCCAGGACAATCACTGCCAAGTGCTACCTCAAGGGTGGTGAGCATGGGGTGTCCCACAGCACAGAGAGGGCACATGTCACCCAGGCTCAAGTGGGTATTATTGAACTGACTCTGAGGCTCTGGTACCTTCTCTGCTAGGAATGCTGGGGGTTTCTATAAACACCATCCAAGGGCACTGTTGTCTGGGACCTGGGTTTAGGAGTGCTACATTGTGTATTTGCTTATTTTAAAAAAAGAAAGAAAATATTACAAAAACTAAGCATTTATTATGTGCTAGATACTAAGCTAAAGTCTTTTTTTTTAAAAGAGGGGACAGTGAGAGAGACAGAGAGAAGCAACTTTATTTACTTTTTCATATGACTTTCATTCCTCAAACACTTCATTGTGTACATGGTGCTGGGGTTCGAACTCGCATGCTCGTGCATGCCAGGCAAGCGCCGTAACCACTGAGCCACCGCCCCAGCCCCTAAGCTAAAGTCTTGACATACCCTTATTTCAATTAATCTTGATAGCACCTCAGACAATTACCCATTATTATTCTTACTTTACAAATAAGGAAAGTGAGGAGTTAAGTAATTTCCTAAAGCAATACACTTAAATGTCCCATGTGGTAAACAAATAACCACGCCCTAAACCCCCAAATCTATGTACCTGTATTGGCTCCACCACAAAAGAGAATTAGGATTGCTGATGAAATCAAAGCTACCAATCAGGAAATTTCCCGAGGTAATTGTGTTGGGTCCAACGTAAGCACAAATGTCCTTGAAGCAGAAGACTGAGAAGACACAGAGGTGAGGACGTGAAGGACTGGTCAGTCAGATTCAGTGCTGCTGGCTTTGAAGGTAGAGGAGGGAGCGATGAGCCAGGGGATACCAGCAGGCACCAGAAGTTGGACAAGGCCAGGAAGAGATTCTTTCTCAGGGTCTCCAGGAGGAACATAGTTCTGCTAACACTTCAATTTTACCCAGAGAGACCTGAACAGGAGTTTTAACCGTAGAACTACAAGAAAATTAATTTGCACGGTTTTAAGCCACCAAGTTTTGGATAATCTGTTATGATGGCAAGAGGAAGCTGAAATGTTGGGTTTCTTGAATCTGAATTTGAATCTACCTTATTGCAAATGTGGATTACCAATCATTTCACCAAGTTGACCTGGCTTTGAAACCTGGTTCTACCGTTTGCTGTATGTGTGATCTTGGGCAAATTAAAAAGTGACAAAGAAACAGTCGTGGTGGGCTGCTTCGTATTTGGGGAGTATTATATTTCATTGTGGTTCCCAAATTTATTTATCTGGTAACCTAAAAGGTTGCCTAGATTAGATAATATTTAAAAGGAAGACAAGTCTCCTGGATAGAGTTGGACAAGCTCTGTCTGCTCTTATAACTCAATCGACGCGGTGTGTTAGAAAGACCAGTGGTATTAGAATTCGTGTTGGAAGGCTCTCTGGAACTACAGTAAGGCTGAAAGGAGACAATTGGAACTACAGCAGAGGCTCCCAGGATTCAGATTCAGCCACAGATCTTAAGCAAATAACAGCTCTTGGCCTATTCCAGGGCCAAGCTTAACACCAGGCCATGCAGCACTTTGCTATTAAGCAGCTGATTATGAACTAAAATATCATTTGGGGAGGAATATTCCACTAGTATCCAGAAACTTCTCTGCAGTGTCGGGACCTTCTGACACACACATCTTACCAAGATTTAAGCACACTGGCTTCCTCTGCTCCCCAAACTGTCTCCAGCAAGTCATCCACGTAGCAGAAGCCCTGTTCAGTGAGATGGCCAAGTCTCCTCTGTACTCAGGGCAAAGCCAGAGAGCTGAATAACCTTGGAGGACACTGGCAAAGGTGACTGCAGCCTCCTCTAGGTGAAAGCAGCTGCTCTTTGTTGTCTCATTGGGGTACTTTGTTTTTTTAAACAGAAATAGTGGAAGAGAAAGAGTCAATTTGATTCAGTTTTTTTTTTTTCACGTGGCTTTCGTTGCTCAGACACTTTGTTATGTACGAGGTGCTGGGGTTCGAACCTGTGTCCTCACGTCTGCCAGGCAAGTGCCATAACTCCTGAGCACTGCTCCAACCCCGTATTTTTTTTTTTTTATAGAGAGGGACAGTGAGAGAGAGAAAAAGAGAGAACAATTTTATTTAGTTTTTCGTATGGCCTTTGTTGCTCTGACATTTTGTTGTATACTTGGTGCTGGGGTTCGAACCTGCATCCTTACACATGCCAGGCAAGTGCCGTAACTGCTGAGCCACCACTACAGCCCCTGGGGTACATTTTTTAAAAAGCATTTTCCCAAGAAATAGCTGCATATGAGGGACTAGTGATTTCATTGGTTTGTTGCAATAAGGAAATCACCTCTTGAATCAGTGACTGGAATACAAGTCTCCTAGGTAAGTTTTGCTAGTCCACGGCTATACTGCTATTTTTCCACCTCCAAGTGTCTTTCTGTACCCACTACACGTTGTTCAACAGTGTTATGACAGTCTTTGATGATGCCACAAATTTCTGCAATTCCCACAGGAAAGTGTTGCTGCTGATTGACCGTTATGGCAGAGTGGGAAACTCCGGAGCTTCTATTTTATCTTTCCTGCAGTAATAGCCCTCATTTCATGGATCCCCATATCAGATTCTACTAGGGGTCAAGCCAGTGTGTTCCCATTATATACTGCACTGAAGAGATAACCAGAGGGTGAATGCAAGGCCACAATAAAACTGGGATTGACTACCCGATGCTGGCTCTTAGTTCTCTATTGCTGCATATCAACTTACCCCACCCTGAACAGCTGAGCACAGCAAGCCTCTCTCACATCACAGCACAAGTGGGTGAGGAATGCGGGCTCTTAGCTGGGTGGTTGGGGCTGGGGGACCCAGCGTCTCTTGCAGCTGCCTGGGTCTCCAACTATCTGCTGGCTTCTGTGAGGGAGGATTCAGATCCACGCCCGCTCAAGTGGTTGCTGGCAGGTCTTGGACCCAGCCCTGAAGTCCTCTTCATGTCTCTCATGGGAGCTGACTTCCCCCAAGGTGAGCAATCCAAGAGTGAGAGGGCACTCAGGGTCAAACCAACAGTTTTTATAACCTAATCTTGGAAGTGACAGTCCCAAATTTCTCCCATTAGAAGCAGATCAAAGAAGCCCCACTTGCCTTCAGGGAGAAGGGGTTCCGCAGGAGAGAGGAGGCAGGGCATGCTGGGGACCATCTCAGGTGTTATGGTTTGATGAAAGCTCCCCCCCACCCCAACGCTCCATCTGTGACACTGAGGGATGGCTGCGGTGAAATGATTGGGTCCTAAAAGCCTTGGCCCATCAGTGAGTTAATCCTCTTGCAGGGATCAGCTGGCAACTGAAGGCAGGTAGGGTGTATGGAGGAGGTGGTCATGGGGGCATGCCTTTGGGGTATGTATTTTGTATCGGCTTGGAGTCTCTCTGCTCCCTGGAGCCACCCCTTCCCCCATGATGTTCTGCCTTACCTCAGAGGAATGGAGCTCGCCTTCTGTGGACGGCAAACTCTGAACCCATGAGCCCCTAAATAAACGTTTCCTCCTAAAATTGTTCCTCTCAAGACCTTCAGTCACAGCAATGGAAAATCAGACTAAAACATCAGGGCTGGTCTTTTTCTATTGGCCCACAGCGGGATGCTATATCCCCAGGAATTACTGCCAGTGTCAAAATCCTAAAAATCTGTGTAATTTTTTTGTCCTCAGAATAAAATTACCCTGGCAATGAGTGTCAGACCCTCTAAATGGGGAAGAAAGATGCAGAAGTATTTCTGATGATTCTGCAGGGGGTTCCTCATGGCACCCAGCCTCCTATTCATCCAGAGGGCTCTGAGCTCTCGAGCTTTGTCACCTGACTCTGCTCTCTTTTGTGGGGTAACTCAAGTATGGGCTCTCTTTCCCTGAAAAGGAAGGACTTTTGCTTATTCGGTTAGTTTGGGTTTTTTTTCCCAATTTTAAAAATCAAGTAGGACCCGAGTGACCTGCCCATCTCTTTGGGCCCTTGGGACTACACGATCAGTTAACTGCCACTAAAGGTCAGTCACAATGACTGCCCTTGCAAGGATGCTCACCCTGGTGGCCACATGGTGCTTTGGAGAAGCTTGGTGACCAAAGCCCCCAGATTCTCAGCAAGGTCAAGAAGGCCATCCCACTTCAGTACCCTCTGTCATTGTCCAAGGTCTTCACAATAGTTACTCAAGCAGTTTTATTTATTTTTTTATTTAGAGAGAGAGAGAGTTAATTTTTTTCATCTGGTTTTTGCTTTCGTTTACTTATTTGTGTATGCAGTGCTGGGGATTGAACCTGGTGAGGCAGAAAAAGTTAGGCAGCTCAGTGTAGGCAGAGCAATGTGGGTTGATAAGGAGATCATCTTTCCTGAGAAGGCAAAGACATCCCCCAATGCTAATGAGGGTCTGACAGGACAGGCCCAGAGGCAGACACTCCCACATTCTTTCTATTGGTGCCTAAGGTATGGATCAAAGACTGGACCAGAATTCCCTGCACCTATGTCCTAGGTACAGGAGCAGGGAAGCAGTGACCAATCCAGGAGAGGACGTCACATAAAAAGGGGCAAAGCTCACTGCCTCATCGGCTCTGTCCCCTTCCCCCACTCTGAGGGAAGTCTGCTCTTTTCCCTGTGCTTTACTTTCTATAATAAAATCCGTCTACTAGGCTTGCCTCCGGTGTCCCTCAGTTTCATTCTTCGACATCCACATCACCGGCATCACTGGGACCTTGCACATGCCAGGCAAGTGCTCTACCACTGAGCCACCTCTCTACCCCACCCAAGCAGTTTTCAAAGGCTCTGGTTCTTCCTTTACTGATGTGCTCCTTAAGGCTTAGTGAAAGTTTCATTTTGCTTCTCTCAGAAAATGTTTAGGGCATAGCTCGTTTTTATATAGTAAGTGTACTCCAACGTTTGTCTGTCTGTGCTTTTGATTTCTATCTAAATTACACCAAGAAATTTCTAGTATCTGAACTTCACATCACATGGACCTTCTTGAGATCAGCTGCCCGGAACTGGCTGACCAGCCAGTCAGGATCAGCTCTGATCAGGATCAGATCTGAGTCAAAGGGCTATGGACATGCTTGCTACTTCCTGCCTGGGTTCCTAACTGGTGGACTTTTATTGGCACAAGTGATGGATTCCCGACTTTTAGAAGAGGGTCTGAGCTCAGAAACGAAATCCTCCTACTTTCCAAGCCGAGTGTTTCTGACTTGTTCTTCCTGCCTCTGGGAGCCGAGCAGCAGGACATGGAAGCTCATGGAATACCCGGACTTGGGCTGCAGCCTCTGCTCTGCCTCTGAGGGTCTTGGAACTCAGCCTCTGTGGGTTTCAGCAAGCTCTGCTGTGCTACCCAGAAAGGGAATGAGCTGGTCTCGGAGGTTTCCTCCAACCCTCACAATACAGTGATTTAGCCTAATTCTCCTGGGCATCAGCCCTAAAACCCAACCTGCTTTCCTCTATCCATTATTTATCGGGAGTCTAATGATTCTTTCCTGAGCCCAGTATCGTAGGTGATTAGCCATTACTCATCACAGTTCCTGGGTGTATTCCTTTCATATATCTAAGCAGAGAGAGATCACAACCTCCTAGGGAGTGTGAGATAATCCAGAAAAGAGTAACTTTTCATCAGAAAGGGAAAAGAGCTCATCATAGAGCAAAAAAAACACACTAAAAATCTGTATTAATATTTTCTAGCATTTATTCTGCACTAATTATGTATTAAATTGTGACAGTTTTAGGAGAGATAGTAAAATGGCTAGGTAGTCAGGACAAAGGGCCCCACCTAAGAGCTAGCTGGTAGAGAGCGATTGACAGGGCGTACTCAGGGCCTTCATATGCAAATGACCATGAGGCTCACCTGTGGGAGCAACTCCTTTGTCCCTGAGGTGGGAAAACCAAAAAATGGGGGTGGACACAGATGGGAACTTGGGTGGAATTGCTACCTGTTTTGCATAGATTTTAACCAATGACTTTGGTACTAAGTTTCAGTGCCTGCTTTGTATAGGGTTCAACCAATGATGTAGATGCATTTCTCAATGCCTGCTTGCATGAATGTTAATTACACTCATACCCCAAATCAATATAACCCCTGGCCTAACCTCCATTAGACAGTGCCCTGCTTCCAGGTACCCCTCCGCCTTGCAGAGTCTCTGCTCTCTGTCCTTAAACAAATCCTACTCCTTTTATTCCTCCTTCTGTGATTGTCCACAGATTTTATTCTTCAAATTCATGAGACAAGAACCCAGAAGTTTGGCGCTGAATTCCCGGGGTGAATTTCCACCACACCAAGAGCTGCAACACCCAGCTTTTAGCTGGAGAGCTGCAAACACTATTTCAGCTGCAGACACCTGCAGCCAGCCCAAATTCCCAGTTTTAACTGGGAATGGCTGCAAACATTAGAAGCGGGCTATTTTGGCTGCTGGAATCTGGAGTTGGCCCAGATTCCATTCGCCAGTGGGAGCAGAGAATTCAGCCTCATCTCAAAAACCCTGCATCAAAATCATTACATACTTTGTACACTTTATTTCATTTATTTTCACTGTAGAACTCTAAAGGTACACATGACTCTCCATCGTATAGATGGGGAAACTGAGGTTTAGAGAGGTTAGGATGATTTGCCCAAGTTAAAAACATTAGCAATGGTACAGGTAGGATTCTGAACCCAGGCTGCTTAGTTCCAAAGCCAATGCTTGTCACACAAACCCAGGGCTTCTTTCTGTTTGCAGAGCCTTGTTCACACGGATTGTTTGAGGTTTGGTATTCATTCTAGTATGATACTCATGTTCTCCGGATCTGCCTTAGCCAATGATTTGCTGGTTAAATAACTGAATTTTACCAGGGCACTCGGAACATCTTATTCATCTCTCCATTCCCTCTCTGGTCCCCAGACCCAGCTCCCAGCAGAGTACAATGCTTGTGTGCTATTAGCATTCATCAGTCTTCCAAAAACAACTTCTGCAATGAATACCATGCCAATAAACTTTAATGAAAGAAGCCTTTTTTAAAACATCATTCAGAAAAAAACCCGGCCTATGCCAGACTGTCCATTCTGAGCATAGTCAGCTGAGGCTCCTTTGCTCCCAGCTCCAATTTATAAAGCAAAGTCTGACCTGCTAGAATGGCTCACGTTTTTTAAACTATTACTACCACTGGAGCTGTGGCCAGACTTCTTCCTGGGCAGAGGAAGGTGGAGCTTGACTGGCAGCCATGGGGTTGCTGGTAAGCAGCTGAACCTGTCATGCTAATGAGCACAACTGGCACCAGTGTGGATCCTGGGGCTCCTTATCCAGCTTCTGGAGTCCTGCTGATTGTGACCTAGATTCCTCCACACTTGGGAGCAGTTCTGGAATGCAGGAGAAAATACAGAACCAAACAGCAAAGGGGATCCTTGGCTGTCACACACCACCACCACCTCCACCACCCCACCCAGAGATCTGTCACTTTGACTTCTAGACAACTTTGCTTGGTAGATGCTAGGATAGAATGCTGGTGCTCAAATGAGGTTGCTTATTGGTTCATTGTCAGCCAAGAGAGCAGAACCCAGGATGAAGAACCCGGCTTTATCTTGGACTTAGAATTAGGATGCTTTTCCGCTAAGCAAGGCCCACATGTGCTTTCTCTGGCCTAAGGACAAGGTTGGACCAGAAAACGCCTGGAGACTCAGAGGCCAGTGCCTCCGATCTTTTCTTTCTTTCTTTTTTTTTTTTTTTTTTTAAGAGAGAAGGACAGTGAGAGAGAGAGAGAGACAGAGAGAATCAATATTGAGTTTTTCACATGGCTTTCATTGCTCTGACACTTAGTTGTGTACGTGGGTGCTGGGGTTCGAACCTGTGTACTTGCGCATGCCAGGCAAGCGCGGTAACCGCCAAGCCACTGCTCCAGCCCCAGTGCCTCCACTCTTGCTAGCACAGAATCAAACCTGCATCGTTTCCCTAGTGGGAACTTTTGTAATTGGGATGCTTTCTATTCGGACCACGCAGTAAGCCTGGATTTGGAGTGGCCAACATTCCCACACTTCCGCACTTGCGAAAGACAGCGCAGCTTTCAAGCCAGTACCATTCCCCTCTGTGCACCTTGCAGAGCATAGCAGGAATCTTTCCTCTTCTCCCCACTTCCGGAGCTGCCATCCTGGTCCAGGCCACTACCACCTCTCTCCTGCACCACTGCCACCACCTACCACGTAGTGTCTTAGGGTTGCCCCATGCCCTGCCAATCAGCTTGTTTAGAAGATAAAAACCAGATTTACCACTCCTTGGCTTAACCCTTCTAGTTTGTTCCCACAGCATTTTAAATGAAATCTCGTCTTGCCTAGAGCTCTGGCCTGTGCCTCGGTCTCTGGCCTCCTGTCCCATCACCCTCCTTGCTCACTTAGCCTCTGCTGCGAATGCTCCTGCCCTAGGGCTTTGTGCTTGTCTTCCCTCTGCCTGTTCTTACAATCCTTGGCCTCTTGCCCTTCAGCAAAGGTGCCATTGCCTCTGTGGCATCTCTGACCAGTTTCCCACCCCATTGGACGCCATCATATCTCCCTCTTTATGCCTTTTCAGAACTTACCGCCAACTGAGATTGTGTTTCGTCTTCTTGTCTTCCTTCCTCCTTCCCTCCCTCCCTCTCTCTCTTCTCTTTACCAAAAAGTGTGGACTTTGTCTTGAGTCATGACCCCATATCAAGAGCCTGGCCTATCATCTCGTGCATAGTAGGTTCCAAATACACTTACGTTGAAAAATCAGTGTGCTGTATATGTTCAATGTACAATAAAGAGGGGCTGGAGGGGTGGCTCAGCAGTTACAGTGCCTGCTTGGCACGTATGAGAACATGGGTTCAAACCCAGAGCACGTACACATTGAAGTGTTGGAGCAATGGAAGCCAAGTGAAAAACTAAATAAAGTCCACTCTCGCTCGCTCTCGCGCATGCACATGCATGCTTCCCTCTCTCTTTTTTAAATAAATAAATAATAAGTAAATAAAATAAAAAGCACAATAAGAGCACCAGGGAGGAAGCCGCTGAATCTGTTCATGGGGTGTGAAGGTTTCCGGGAGGAGATCGTCTGTGGTGGAAATCTCTAAGCACAAGAGGGTTCGGGCCAGGTGCACAGGATGGGAAAGGACGTGGAGTGCGGAACAGACCCAACCATAAAGTGCCACTGAGCCCCATGACCCCAGGACGCTAAGTCTGGGGAAGACTCCTACAGAAATGTCGTGGAGCTGAGCCTTTCAGGTTTAAAGGCTCAAAGAAGAGTGCATGGGGGAAGAAAGGAAGAGGCATTTCAGCCGCGTGAACTTTCTACATAAGGCGTAGAGCTATGGAGGAGAATTGTGAGCTGGAAAGAGCGGGGCTCAGTGCCAGGGCTGGATCATCAAGGGCCTGGCTTGTCTGCTAACTTTTTTTTTTTTGACCTAAGAGAAGTATAGAAAATAAAAAAGCTATTTTCTCTATTCTGTGGAAAATAAACATACAAATACTATGACTGAACTACTTACACATGTAATAAGGATGAGTAAGGGAGGCTTGAAGATCTGAACGGAACAGACGCATTTATATGATTATATTTGCATATCCAAAACATATTTTAAAAACATTTTTGGTAGGTCAAAGAGCTTTATGGGGGCTGGAGTCACCACAGCTCAGCAGTTGAAGCACTTGCTTGGCATGTGCAAGGACCTGGGTTCAAACCCCAGCACCACATACAAAACAAAGTGTCAGAGAAACAAAGGCCAGATGAAAAATAAAAAATACAATTGATTCTTTCCCCCGCAAAAAAGAGCTTTATGCATGACCAAGTTTTCATGTTATTTCATGTTAGAAAGCTCACACTAATGATAACACCTGAGCTTTGGGAAGTGGGCATCTGGAATTCTCTGTGGTGAAGGATCAAATACTGTAACTTCCAGTTACTGGAATTGATATTCCTATAACATACAAATAAAATTGTCATGGTGATTTGAAACTGCTACAAATGGTTTCAAGCACTTAGTCCTGGTTTCAGTACTTACTACCTCCCAGTCTGGCAAGAAACATTTATTGGATGTAAACCATGGACCACATGGAACCACACCACACTAGACACTGAAAGACAGGTGGGTGTTGCAGAAGATGGTCTCTGGGTGTCACTTGGTCCAGATCCCAGGTTTTGGGCAGGTGGGTAACCACATTATCTATTCCATCATCCTCTGTTAACACCTTTGTGTCTGCTATGAGCCTCCACCTCTCCATGACTCTCTGCAGGAGAGCACAGGGTTATAAGCAGACTAACTAAACATTTGTCCAGCAAAAAAAAAAAAAAAAAAAAAAAGGACTGCTCCCCAAGGAAAATGGTATGACTCTGCAGATATACCGGTTGATTTTCCATCGCCCCCGACAGTTAACCCCATGGAGGTTGAGGGATGTTGCTATGATGACATTGTGGCTTTGAATTCAAATTCAGCAGGCTCCCTTTGACCTACCAAAAAATAACAAAGAAAAAAAATGTGTTCTGAATTTACATATCTAATTGTACAAAACGTGTTTCTTTCAGATATGATCTACATATCCTTTTTATATATGCGAGGGTCAGATTACTAGCCCTATTTGCCAAGTATAGTGACCTACCTTCTTTGAGCTTCAGCTTCTTCATCTGAAAAGATGAGAGGAATAACATTTTCATCCATTATAGACTTGTTTTGAAGTCTAAATTAAATAACAGTTGGGAAATGCCCAGCATGCAGAAGGAGCTCAGTATATTTCTCTTCACCTTTTTAGTTTTATTTCTTCTAAGTACCTTTAGCCATGGTCGTAAGAAAAGATGGAGAGTCTTTGAGTAGCCTTCCATAGCCCAGAATAATGAATAAGATTGCAGGACCCTGTCCTCAGCCACTTCTGCCCACCCAATACTATGTTTTCCTTATCTGGAGTAGTTACATACAGGTGCCTCACATCAGGTGGAGCCCAGTCTGCTGGCTCCTAATGCAATTGACATCGTAGCAGTAAAGCTCTGAGATCTTACGAAGTTCTTCCTGCCCAGGCGATCCCCAAGAACTTCAAATGGAGCTTGGTGTAAAAGTGATCTCTGCTTGGCTCTTTCCCTTCATTTGAGCTTTTGTTAGACCCCAGAGCAGAGTCTCTAGAGTCTCATATACTTAGTGGGTATATGAGATCAAAGGAAAATGGGCCTTGGGGAGGGGAATGAAGGAAAGTTGGCTCAAGGTCCCTAAGGTGACGCCCATGGCTGTCAGAGAGTTTCGCCAGGGTCTGGGCAGGTTCTCCTTAGACTGCGTAAGAGGGATGAGAAGCCATCAGAACAACACCCGCCCGTGATGTCCACACTGTGAAATGCATGCTTCATGGTAGCCTTGCCATTAGACAGAAGGAATGGAAGCAAGAACCACCCTGAAACCCTGCTCTACAGAGTAGCCAGAGAATTTCTGAGCCCCAGTCCTCCCTCACAACCCCCCCGCCACACCTGCCAAGCCCTGTCCTTCCCTTGGCAGGGTTTGAGGCTAGCTCATGGATTCTTGGGGACACTGCCAAAGTGTCCCCAGCAATTATCAGGCTCTCTCTGTGACTGCTGGAGGCCCTCTGTTCTGCTCTCTTTTTCTCTGATTTGTCCTCTCAATGGAACAAGTCCTTGCAGTAATTTTGGAGGTAACTGATCATATGCAACAGAGTCAGACAGCACCTTGGTCTTGTTTCAGTTCCTCCACTCAGTGGCTGTGTAGCCCAGGCCCCAAGTCTCAGGTCCCTCACCTACAAATTATGCATGTCAAGGACGCCTGTCTCAAGGTTGTTTTGCAATTGATTGAGATGATGCATTAAGTGGTGGAGAGTGAATATTCAATGAACACTAGCTGCTGTTTTATCATTGTTGTTATTTTATTATTAATAAGCATACATGTCTCAGCCCATCAAAGGACCCATAGTTTCCTAGGACTACTCTGACAAATTAGCACAAAGTGGATGTCCTAACATTACTAAATGGTTTTCTCTCACAGTTCCAGAGACCAAAGTCTGGAATCAAGGCATCCGCAAGGCCTTACACCCTCTGAGGCTCCCTAGGAGGATTCTTCCTCCCTCTTCCAGCTCCTGGTGGCTGAGGGCACTCCTTGGAGTTCCTTGTTTTGAGTCACACTGCAGCCTCTTCTGCATGTCTCTGTCCTTTCCTCTTCTTCTTAGCCCCTTTGCTTCCTTCTTGTAGGAACACTTGGAAGACACTTGGGGTTCTTCTGGGCCACCCCAGACAATGTCCTCAACTCAAGATCATTAATCATCATATCTGTCTCCACACAAAGTAAAATCCATCCCTTTGCCATGTAAGCTAATCTCAGGTTCTGGGGATCGGGGAATGAGTATATCTTTTTTGGAAGATCCTATCAAACCTACTATAGAAAACATCCCGTGGGAAGTGAATTTGGGAGGGAGGGCAGGCTTTTGCTTGTTCCTATTCAAGGATCCTAAACCCTGATAACATTTCATGGTCACCTGCAAAACCCTCTTTGCTCTCTCCCAGGACCACTTGGTGGTCCATCCTACCATGCCCTGACAGAGAAGGCCCCGTGGTCACCTTGTGCCTGGAACCATGATACATACACAGCTTGGGGTTGACCATGAGTGGTTATGGGGTGCAACAGAATGGGCTGTCACAACTGGAGACATGTAGCTGGAACAAAGGCACTCTCAAGAGAGAAAGAACATCCAGTGCTGTCTCACTTGGACATTATTAGCTGCTGGGGGGATGCTGTAGGAAAACCACACCTTGGGTCATTTTGTCTTTGTGCCTGGATGTGAACTAAGCCATGATTAATCTTCACTCTTGATGTTAAGTGGATCCGATGCCCTCAGAATTGCTGAAATAGAAGTATTACTATCAATCCCTACTGAGGAGGAGAGATCCCACGTCACACAGGTCAAGGACGGATCGTGCATATTGTGCTCTGGGGGTTTGTGCTCTGTGATGTCCACGAGGCCCTGGATCTGCATGTGTGGTGTCAGCCCTGTGTCATTCCCTGCAAATATCTTCACCTCTGTGGAAAGATACAATGGAAAGTTCTAGATGTCCAAATCACTCCCAAAGATATCCGTGGAATCTGGGAATGCTATCCTTTACAGCAAAAAAGGCCTTAACAGATGCAATTAGGTCAAGAATCTTAAGATGGGGAGATTGTTCTCTATGATCCAGGTAGGTGCTAATGTAATCATAAATGTTCTTATAAGAGGGAGACGAGAAGAAAGTTAACTTTAGAAGAGGACTCAACAGGATGCCTAGAGCAGAGACTGAGCAGTACAGCACAGGTCAGAGAGTGCCAGCAGCCACCAGAAGTGGAGCCACTGGAAGAGGTGAGGGACAGGTCCTCCCTGCAGCCACCAGAAGGAACCAGTGCTGCCAACAGCCCGACATTAGCTCCAGACACACGTTTCAGGCTCCTGACCTCCAGAACTATAAAGAAGACCATTGTTTTAAGTCACCAAGTGTGGCCATGTACTCCAGCAGCAGCAGGAAGCACATGCAAAAGGTTAGGCTGCAGATCCGCATAAGGACACTTAAGGTGATGGTTATTAAGGGCTCACCTTGAGCCAACCATTCCGCCCCATGTTTCATATCTGCTCACCCTAATCCTGACAACAACCTGAGAGGTAAGCAGTATAGTCTCAGAGAATGAGGAGGAGGGACAAATTAACTCTCCCATGATTAAACAAATAGTAAGCGGAGGGCTGGGGATGGATCTCAGGCCCTGCTGCTCACTAAGGATGCATGATCCGTACTGAACACCTAGCATCCTGCCTATGTCTACACTAAATTATTTTTACTTTGTCCTTTTAAAAATGCAAAAGCTCCATAACTTACATAGTCCATTCAATTTCTACTTTCCAAAAGATCTTCAAATATTCACATGCACACATACATGTTGGGATCTTTGATCACACTATGTGGTCCAAGCAAGTCTTAAACTCCTGGGTTCAAGTGATCCTCCTGCCTCAGCTTCCCAAGTAACTGGGAAAATGCCCGCACCATGTTATCCAGTCTGATACCTTCATTTCTTAGTAGATTCTGAGTTAAAATTACTTGTGGTTTACATATTCATGCATACATGGATGTTGACATAGTGAGATGGTAAGTTAAGGCTGATCCTAGACCAGGATCCACCCACCTTCATCCATTCCCCGAGCTCATGTCTCCTCTATAATTCCACAATACTTAGTTTGAAATGAACATATACATGTATAATAATTGTTGAGATTTCTGAGTTTCTCTGCCTGCCTGTGTATAGCTAGGCTTCTACTGGGAGCTGAGTATTCCCCATTGGATTGATAATCCCCCTTATACCTCCCTGCCCTCTCACAGCTTCCCTCTCTTCTCCCCCACCTTCATAGGTATGGTTTCCCCAGTTTATATGAAGTTTCAACTATAGTGAGTTTATTACTTAAACTCAGTTGACTTTCATCCTGTCTTAAGTTTAACACTAGCTTCCACATATGAGAGAAAACATTTGGCCCTTAAGTCTCCGAGTTTCACTCAGCATAATTTTTTCCATTTTCATTCATTTTTTCTGCAAAAGGCAAGATATCATTCTAACAGCGGAGTAGGACTCCATTGTGTATGTATACCACAATTTATGAATCCATTAATCCAGTGAGGGGCATCTGGGTTGGTTCCATACTTTAGCTATTACAAATTGAGCTGCTATAAACATTGATGTAACTGTGTCTCTGTAATATGCGGATTCTAGCTCTTTGGGGAAAATACCCAGGAGTGGGAGAGCCGGGTCATAAGGTGGTTCCATTCCTAATTTTTTGAGGATTCTCCACACTGCTTTCCAGAATGGCTGTACAAGTTTGCAATCCCACCAGCAGTGTGTTAGTGTTCCTTTATCCCCACAACCCTTCCAATATCTGTTATTGTTCATATTCTGCCCTTTTGCCACTCTGACTGGAGTGAGGTGGAATCTCAGTAAAGTTTTGATTTGCATTTCTCTGATTGCTAGTGACGTAGAACATTTTCTTATATTTTTATTGGCTTTCGCAACTTCCTCTGTTGAGAAGTTTCTGTTTAGTTACCTAGTCCATTTATTGATTGGATTATTTGTGGTTTTGGTGTTCAGTTTTTTGAGTTCTTTGTATATTCTGGATATTAGTCCCCTGTCAGAGGCATAGCATGCAATGATTTTTCTCCCATTCTGTAGGTTCTCTCTTGACACTCCTGACTAAATCTTTAATTGAGCAGGAGCTTTTCAGTTTAATCGTATCCCACTCATTGATTCTTGGCTTTAATTCTTGAGCTATGGGTGTCTTGTTGAGGAAGGAAGTGCCTACACTAATGTCATGGAGTGTTGACCCTATTTTTTCTTCTAGCAATTCTCTAGTTGCTGGTTTGATTCCTAATTCTTTGATCCATTTCAGTTTGATTTTTGTGCAGGGTGAGAGACAGGGATCTAATTTCAGTTGTCTGCATATGGCTGTCCAATTCATCCAGCACCAGTAGTTGAACAGGCTTTCTTTCCTCCATGTTATACTTTTGCTCCCTTTGTAAAATATCAAATGGTTAAAGACTTGTGGATTTGTCTCTGTATCTTCTATTCTGTTCCTTTGGTCTTTGTGTCTGTTTTCATACCAATACCATGCTGTTTTTGTTACTACAACCCTATAATAAAATATCAGGTCAGGTATTGTGATCCCTCCTGCTTCCTCTTTCTTGCTTAGTAATGTTTTGGCTATTCTGTGTTTCCTGCTATTCCAAATGAATTTGAGAATTGCTTTTTCTATATATCCACAAAGAATGTCATTGGTATCTTGATGGGGATTGCATTGAATCTGTACAGGGCTTTCGACACAATGGCCATTTTAATTATATTGATTCTGCCTAACCAAGAACATGGAATATTTTTCTATCTACTTAGGTCTTCTTCAATTTCTTTTTTAAATGTTCAATAGTTTTCATTGTAGAGGTCCTTTATATCCTTTGTTAGATTAATGCCCAAGTATTTTATTCTTTTCAAGATTATTGTGAATGAGACAGATTTCTGGATTTCTTCTTTCTGCCAAAGAAATCTGTTTATGAAAACTCAATTTTAGTAACACACAAGAAAACACTCAATAAATTACTAGCATCTACCAATTAGACTAGATTAAAACAAAAGTTAAGAAAATTAACCCAGAGGCTGGAGCAGAAGCTCAGCAATTATGGCACTTGCCTGGCATGCGCAAGGACCCAGGTTTGACCTGGGTTTGAACCATAGCACCACGTACACAACGAAGTGTCAGAGCAATGTAAACCACATGAAAAACTAAATAAAATTGATTCCCTCTTTCTCTCTCTCTCTCTCTCTCTCTCCCTCTCCCTCTTTCCCTCTTTCCTTCTCTACCTCTCTCTTAAAAAGAAAGAAAGGAAGAAAGAAAGAAAATTAACCCAAAATTGAAAAACTGGCAAAGGACAATATAGCATGTTCTCTTGAAGACATTTTAGACCATTGTTAACTCAAGCACGGTATAATTTTCTTGGCCAATGGTTCTCAAAATTTTGGGTCTCAGAACTCCTTTATACTTCTAAAACTTAGTGAGGGCCTTTCAGTCCTTCTGTCAATGTGGGTTATATTTATTGATATTTACCCATGTCAGAAATTAAAACTGAAAAATTCTTATTTATAATTAATTCATCTAAAGTAACAATGATAAACCTAGCACATATTAATATAAATAACACTTTATAAAAATATATATTTACCAACACAAATTGTGAGAGGAGTGGCATTGCTCCAGGCACCGTGGTACACACCTGTAATCCCCACGACTTGGGAGGCTGAGGCAGGAGGATCGCGAGTTCCAGACCAACTGGGAAATGTAGGGCCACCTTGTCTCCAAATGAAATTAAAAGGGCTGGGACTGTAGCTGGGGGTACAGCACTTCCCTGGTGGGCACAAAGCCCTCATTTTGATCCCAGGGCTGAAAAGGAAAAACCAGCAGTATTGCTTTCTATTTTTGCAAATCTCTTTAACATCTGGGGTAATGGAAGTCAGGGAGATTCTCAAATATGCTGGGCATTCCGGCTGGTGTGAGATGCAGGTGAAGAAAATCTTGCCTGGCTCAGATAAGTAGTTTGGAAGGGGGATGAATTTTAATAGCTTTTCCGGATAATGGCAGATATTCTTCTTTGATATTGCATCTAACTTGACAAGTGGTAGCTTCCTGAAGGTTAATAACATTATGGCATCTGAAAACTCAGTGACCTTTTTGAACTCTACAACATTAAAATCCCTGATTTATCTCCCACATGAAGTGGATCTTTTACCCACGTGGGGATTTTGTCCACCACATATGATCATTTGTAAAATCTGGATTCTCTAAGCTGTGCAGATCAAAGCCAACACGACGTAAGCTATCACGTCTGTAAATATTGCCATTCATCTCATCAGCACAGTCTTATTTGGGGAGGATGTTCAGAAAAGAGTTTCAAAGTTCTCCTTTTTATTCGAAGCTGTAAGTTTCATCATTGCAAATGAATACTGTCAGTAAGTGTCCTTGAAATATCAGATTCGCTTCATTCATTTTTGAGAGGCTCTGCCAAATACCCAAGTCTTTGGAACTACAGTTTATTAGTCCCAGTTTTTTAAAGTCAAAATTGGCTTCCTGAAAACCCAGCTAGTTCAGCCCGTAACTCCAGCGGTAGCACACGGCTCCTCTTCCGGACACACAGGACTTGGCCGCAGAAGTGTTTAACAGACACCGCGAGTTCCATTATATCACAAGAATGTTAAAAAGTCATGTTCTCCAAGGTCAAGACTCCATCCCACCAATGCCTGCTACGGCTTCGTCAAGGACGTTTGTAAGCGAAACACGTGTTATTTTTGCAGAGAGAGCATGGCTGCAGAGAGCACGCTGAGTACCAGGGCAGCCTCGTCCTGTTTGTGCCAAGGTGACAGCAGTTTTATTCTTTTCTTTTTCTTTCTTTCTTTTTTTTTTCCTTTTTTTTTTTTTCAGTGTCAGTGGACTTAGTAAACTAAATAGGTGGAAGGACAAAAATGTCCCAGTGTTCCT
Organism: Aplodontia rufa; assembly: GCA_004027875.1. NCBI lineage: Eukaryota > Metazoa > Chordata > Mammalia > Rodentia > Aplodontiidae > Aplodontia > Aplodontia rufa. Next base: position 27,604 of record PVKS010009168.1, on the reverse strand, counting down.
AGGAAAATAGGTGCCTAGCATCTAATCTGTGAAACCGTTTGGGTCCACAGGGCCCAACTCACCATCCTCTGAGAACCTCTGCTCCAACGTGAGTTCAGCCTCTGAGGATTCATGATCCCACCATCCAGCTTTCTAGATGGCGCTATCTAAAGCTACGACCACAACTGGCACCTTAAAGAGATAAGAGCGGCCGCAACATTCCCACCTGGCCCTGTGCCTCTGAGGGAGGAACAGGGTCCTGCAGAGGTGAATATCCACAGACTGCCCTCCAGCATCTCATGTGGGTGCTGGGTGGGAGAACAAAGAGGAAGGGGCCTTGATCGAGGCTCCCACAGGGTGCCCTAGGGCCTTCCCAGCCTTTCTGGGCAGTTTTCAGAGAGTAACCCCCTTTCCGCAGGGCTGTTTATCTCTCTCCTCAATTCCTCCGACATCTACAATTAGATACATGAGCAGACTTTCTGGTCCAGGTCAGCCACTCTGTGACTGTTAATAACTCTTCAGGAAGTCATTATTCTTTTCATTTCAAGATGACTGATTTAAAAACTAATTATGGCAATTCACGGAAACAAAATTTTGAAGGATGCTTTGGGGACAGAGTGACCTGGTGACTATTTCTCTTGCGCTGAGCTCGCCAACCATGCAGAAGCTCTTATCACATTCTGTTCATCCCTATAAGAATCATCAGGATTCAAGAGTTGGGACAGGAGGAAGGGATGAGATTTGCAAGGTTCTTAAGGTATTAATACATCTCAATGTGTCCTACCAGGACAGGCAGTGTGACAGCAGAGCAGAGAGCAATGGTTTGCAGAGGTCTGAAAAGAATCTCTGAAGGATGTCAGAAGAGAGACTCTCCAGGGTTTGGCGGCAGGAAGGCGTCTCTGCAGCCCTGGGGAAAGGGTAAAAAGTGCAATAAGTCCTCCCAAGAAGACCTTCCCTGCTGACCAGTCCCTTACCCATTTAACAGACACTGCTTCAGCATTTACGCCATACTTGGCTCTGAGCTGGGCACCGGGAGGAAAAGGACGTTTGTTCATACCCAACTCTTGTTGATGTCAAGAATTTTCCAGGGTTTTTCTTATTTTTTAATTTTATTCAGAAATATATTTGTTGAACAATCAAACAAGCTTCTAATGAAATAATATAATATATAGATAAATTCTGAAAATTAGATTTATCCCCCAAAGCTCCTCCCAATTACCCACACTTATCCCTCCCCGCCTTCCCAATACATCTAGGATCAAATAAGGGCTGGAGCAGTGGCTCAGTGGTTGGAGGGCTTGCCTGGCATGTGTGAGGACCCGGGTTCGAACCCCAGCACCACATACACAGCTAGGTGTCAGAGAAACAAAGACCAGATGAATAAATAAATAAAATTGATTCTTTTTCTCTTTATTCCTCTCCCTCTCTCTCTCTTTAGAAAAAAAGAATCATATACAAGGCCTGGAGCGGTGGCTCAGCAGTTGGAGTGCTTGCCTGGCCTGCACGAGGACCAGGGTTCGAACCCCAGCACCACATACACAGCTAGGTGTCAAAGAAACTAAGGCCAGAAGGAAAAATAGATAAAATTTATCTCTCTCTCTCTCTCTCTCTCTCTCTGGCTCTCTTTCTCTCCCGCTCTCTTAAAAAAAAGAATCATATACAAAAAGCTACAAAGACAAACATGTAGTGATGGGAAGCACAGCTCCTCCTACCTCCCACGTGACTGGCTTTACAATGGTTAAGCTTTCTGAGTTCAGCTTTCTCCTCTGCAAGGTGGGGACACTTGCAGTGCACTGTTTTGGGCATTGAAAGAAATGAGCCTGTACAGTCGATGCGCAGCACTCAAAACTTCTGACTCCATTGTTTTATTTATTTTTGACTACCTAAACTATGATGTCCCATCCTCAGCATAACCAAGGAGCATTAGTTACAATTGACAAATGTGGGAACCTAAGGCTCAGAAAAGTCAACTGAGTAACTCTACCAAGTTGTCCCTCAACAGAGAATCAGTGGGAAAAAAAAGCAGGGAGGGGACAGGCGTTGAGAAGAAAGGGGACCCATGAAAAGCCATGGCAGCCAGCCTCCAAGATGCTTCCCCAGAGTACCACAGCCCTCACACATGGAGCGGGGCTGCTGAAGCAAACGTGGATGAATCAAAGCTGCAGGACGTCCGAGGAGGTCAAAGGAGCCCAGCAGCGTCCTCCCGGTCTCCAGAGAGGCTGGCCTTTAGATGCTCCATCCCAGAGCTCAACTGTGAGAGCCCTGAGCTCGAGAGTTGGTGACCCCCAGTCAGCAGCAGCTGATGACCTTGTGCATGCGCCATCCTGGACTCCACCACCCAGCCAACACTCCATTACAACCGCGTCTGAGAAGCCCAAATTCACTCTAGATGTGGAAAGAGGCAAAGGAATCTTTCTCCCAAACTAGCAAGAAAAAATGGATCACCTAAAAATCCGTATCTCTTCTAGGCCTAACGGAGAATAAAGCCTCATTGTATCTGGGAAACTTAATTCCAAAGGGTGACAGACCCCTCGAAGAAGGAAAGTGACCCATGTCCCGCTTCACCTGTGGCAGAATTGGGGTGGCGGGGGCAGGTCCAAAAAGTCCAGAGAGACTAAAACAGCTAAAACTTTGAATTCTTAAATCAGCACTGGGCCAGTGTACAGATCAGGAAGCCTGGGAGCCTCAGACACTGAGGAGACCCCACTTGCCTGCTAAAGCGAGGTGCTCCCCAGAAAGATCAGAGGCGAGGTTGGCTACTGGCCTCTTCAGAGGTTCACAGGCACCATGCCCAAACCTGAAACCACTGGAAACTCTTAAGCCCCTGGCCAGGATGAGATCCACTGCCTCTGCAGGAGAGGGGTGGCCAAAGCCATGTCGGGGAAGGCAGGAAAGGCCCTCTGCCCATCCCGCTAGCTTTACGCCACCCCTGCAGAGCCGACCAGAACCTTCCTCCCCAAGATTCGGGTCAACTACAGTGCTGCTGAGGCTGAAGAAGATGCAGCCCCTTTGCCTCTGGGGAAGGCACAGCTCAGCTGCTCAGGCCAGGATCCTGCGCTGATCAAGTCAGATGCGCTACCACCGCAGAAGGCACAAGACATTCTTCCCTGCCAAAGACCCGCCTTCCCAGCACACAGGTGCACGACGGACAGGCTGCCACCATGGCGAGAGGCAGGAACCCAAGAAGGCCCCAGGCTCCCCGGGTCTGCTGAAGATAGGCTGGAGCAGGGGAGCCACCAGGTCCCCACCCAAGAACAGCCAAGAGCCTCAGCAGTAGAAGAACAAAGAATGAGGACTCGCTCTACTAGGGAAAAGGACATGTCATACAGGTAGAGTAATTAGAGAGTTAGGTTTGGGGACTGAGAGGGACAAATGGGTCCGCAGAGCAAACGGAGAGTGGAGAAATGTTCTGAAAATGCGAGAAAACAACACTGGGGGAGGCTTGCAGATCAGCCGAAAGGAAATCTTCAGTAATCAAACAGTGCTGGGCCACTCGCTTGTCCACTTAGAAAACTGGATCTCTGTACACTCAGAAAATAAATATTCCAGAAACAATCAAGACACAAGTGTGTAAAGCAAAAATCATTAGGAGAGGGGCTGGGGATTCAGCTCTGTGGCAGAGCGCTTGCCTAGCACGCGCAAGGCCCCGAGTTCGGTCCCCAGCCCTGAAAAAAAATCCTTAGGAGAAAAGGCAGAGTCTCTAAAAGACCTCAGGGCGGGGAGAATTTCTTAAATAAGGCATAAATCATAGGCTGGAATACATAGATTTGATGGAATTTAAATAAAGCTATGTCCACTAAAAATACAACAGATTAAGTGAAAAGGTCATTGGCTGGGAGAAGATGTTCAGGTATTTTTCAGTAAACTAACATGGAGAAGAGATCAAGAACTTTGGTAAGTTAAAAAAAAGCAAATAATCAACATGGAATGGGAAGGAGACAGGAGCCTGCATGTTACAGCGGAGAAAATACAAATAATGAACGCAGGGAAAGACACTCATGTCACTGGTAACTGAGGAAGTGCAGATTGAGACACAGAGAAACACGCGTCACACCCCAGGCCGGGAAGAGGAAAAGACTGCTGGACTCACGATGCCAGAGAAGTTACGCATGCCGCCGGTGCGCCATGTGGAAAGAGCTGTCCTGAAGGTTAATTAGACAAAAATCCCTTTGACCCTTCAACCTGTCAGCCGACTCCTAATGCTACACCGTGGTGACATCGCTGCATCCGTGAACAGGGACCCATGTGCAAGAGCACTCATGACAGCATCATTGCACAAAGAAACCAAAGGCATTCACAGGAGAAGGGACATGGTGATGATCTAGACCTGAAATGGCCACCAGACGGTGTGAAGGTGAATGAAAGTGTGTGTGCACAGGGAGCTCCGAGGTTGGCTGAGTGCTCAGACGCAGGATTGAGCTGGGAAAGAACTGCTGGAGGGGGCATGCGCACCTCAGCTGCTGGAGAGGGCAAACACGCACACCTGAACTACTGGAGAGGGAACACGCACCTGAGTAGCTGGAGAGGGCACATGCATACCCAAACTGCTGGAGAGGACATATGCACCTGAGCTGCCGGAGAGGACACATGCACCTGAGTTGCTGGAGAGGGCACATGCATACCCAAACTGCTGGAGAGGACATATGCACCTGAGCTGCCGGAGAGGACACATGCACCTGGAGTTAGATATTATTCCTAGATGGTGTGACATATGCAAAGTGATACTAGGTCTCAGTAAGATTTGCAGGCAGGGATTCTCAGCTGAGTTCTACCAAACCTTTACAGAAGAACTAACACCTCTCTTTCCTAAATTATTCCATGAAATTGAAAGGGATGGAACATTCACAAATACTTTTTTTAAAGAGAGATGGACAGTGAGAGAGAGAGAGAGAGAGAGAGAGAAACAATTTTTACTTAGTTTTCTGAGACTTCATTGTGTACGTCGTGCTGAGGTTTGAACTCACGTACTCGCACAAGACAGGCAAGCACCATAACTGCTGAGCCACAGCTCCAGCCCCCCTAAATACTTCTGATGAGGCAAACACAACCCTGATCCTAACCCAACAAAGACACATCAAAGAAATAAACTACAGCCCAATATCCCTAATGAACATAAATGAAAAATCCTTAATAAAATACTAGCAAACCACATTCAAAAGCACATTGAAAAGATAACACACCGTGACCAAATGGGTTTCATTCAAGGGATGCAAACTTGTACAACCACTCAGGAAAACAGAGTGGGATTAGGGATGTGGCCTGAAGCAGTGACTCAGTGGCTATAGCACTTACCTGGAATGCACAAGGATGCAGGTTCAAACCCCAGCACCACATACACAACAAAATATCAGAGCAATGAAAGCCACATGAAAAACTAAATAAATTCTCTTTCTCTCTCTCTCTTCACTGTCCCTTTCTCTCTTAAAAAAAAAAAATTAGGGATGGAACTACCATATGACCCAGCTCTTCCCACCCCTGGGTATTTTCACAGAAGATATAAAATCAGCATACTACATAACACAGCTATATCAATGTTTATAGCAGCACAAGTCACAGCAGCTAAATTATGGAATCAACCCAGATGTCCATCATTGGCTGAATGGATGAGTGCACGCTCGCGTGTGCACACACACACAATGGAGTTCTACTCAACTATTAAAGTAATGAAATTATAGCCTTTGCTGGTGAATGGATAGAAATGGAGAAAACCATGCTGAGTGAAATCAGCCAAACATAGAAACTCAAAGGTTGAATGTTTTCTCTCATATGTGGAAGTTAAACAAAGGAAAGGGTGAGGGAAGGACAATATTGTGTAAAGATCTATTAAGTACAAATTAAATGATGAACTAAAGGAAGCCTGGTAGAGTAAGAGAGAACAGGAGAGGAGAGGAAGGAGGGGAGGGAAAAAGGGAAGGGGAGGGGGGTGTACCGGGGAGGGAACTGGGCCAAAACGTACTGTTGCAGTGTGTGTAACACTGGGTCCCTTCATTAGGCACAACTGTAATCTACCAATTAAAAAAGACTGCAGGAACAAGTAGCTAAGTACAGATACAAAGTGGAAGCAATGAAATGCCAAACTCAAGGTGACGGTTGCCTCGGGGATGCGTGGGGACACCATGGGCCCTAAGGTTTCTGCTCTGGGGGTTGATATTTCTTACCTTGATTGGCAGGACCATAGCCCTTCATTATATGGCTTTGTATGTTCACATGGTTTCTTTCTTTCTCTCTTTCTTTCTTTCTTTCTTTTTTTCTTTCTTTTTTCCAAAGGAGCCTGAACTAAGAAGCAAACTGATGATAGCTCTGTGACCATGAGCAGTCAGTTCCCTCTCTGGGCCCCTCTCCGCTGCCTGGTTTTGGCTGCAGCGACCCGCTGCAGAGCTCCTGATGATTACGGTGGTGATGACTGCGTTCTCAGAGAGCCACACCTGTTCGGAACAGGAAAGCAGCCCAGATGGGGAAGCCGGGGCATCTGAGGACAGGCAGTGGCTTTGGCACACACCCCATGGGCCAGGCCATCAAAGGTCTGAGATACCTCCAGCTCCTCCTTCCCATTGATTAAATATGCACAGCATTACACAGATCCCATATGTCTCCCTGCGCCCTGGTGCCCTCCTATGAGGGTCAGAGAAATGTTCTCTCTCTCACACACACATGCTCCTCCCCACACCTGTGAAACTACTGAGAAACACTATATGAGAAAATGCTCTCCATCGCTAGCAATCAGAGAAATGCAAATCAAAACTTCCCCGAGATTCCACCTCACTCCAGTCAGAGTGGCAATAGTGAAGAACACGAACAATGGCAGATGCTGGAGGAGTTGTGGGGAGAAAAGAACACTAACACACTATTGGTGAGACTGCAAGCTTGGACAGCCACTCTGGAAAGCAGTGTGGAGGCTTCTTTAAAACTAGGGATGGGATATTGAACAAATTGCATTGCTGAATTGTGTGCATCTAGGAATATGTGACAACTAATCCCAACATTATGTAAAACTACAGTGCATATATATATATATATATATATAATTAGAGATGGAACCACCTTATGACCCAGCTATCCCACTCCTGGGTATTTTCCCAAAAGAGCTAGAATCAGTGTACTACAGAGACACAGCTACATCAATGTTCATAGCAGCTAAATTTACAATAGGTAAACTATGGAACCAACGCAGATGCCCCTTGCTGAATGAGTGGATTCAAAACCTGTGATATATATATATATAATGAGTTCTACTCTGCTATTAGAGAAAATGATATCTTGGTGTTTGCAATCAAACAGATGGAGATGGAAAAAATTATGCTGAGTGAAATGTCCCAAACTCAGAGACTTAAGGGCTGGATGTTTTCTCTCATATGTAGAAGCTAAAGTAAAACCTAAGACAGGTTGAAAGTTAGCTAAGTTCAAGTAATAAGCTCACCAAAGTTGAAATTTCCCGTAAGCTGGGGGAACCATACCTATGAAGGTAGGGGGAGAAGGGAGGGAGGCAGGAAAGGGTGGGAGGGATTAGGAGGGTTAGCAACACAACTGGGAACACTCAACTCCCATGAGAAGCCCAACTATACACAGTCAGGCAGAGAAACTCAGAAATCTCAAGCATTAATATATCTATACATAAACATGTATATGCTCATTTCTGATTATAGCAGGGGGATATTGCAGAGGAGACATGAGACGGGGGAATGGATGAAGAGGGGAAGATCCTGGACTAGGATCATCCTTAACTTACTATGTCAATATCCAGGTACACAAATATGTATCAAGGCTTCCCTTCAATATGTAAGACTATGTCAAACAAAAAATAAGTGACTGAATAAAAAGATGTTGCTAAGCGACTTGACAAGTTACATGAGGCAGGGGCAGTAAGTTATTTTAGTGAATCTCCTTATCAGGTTTTGTTTTTTCTGAGAAAGAATCGATTTAATTTATTTTTTCATCTGGTTCTTGTTTTTTCAGCACTTAGCTGTGTATGACAACGGGAGTTCAAACCTGGGTCCTTGCACATGCCAGGCAAGCACTCTACCCCTCAGCCACCTCTGCATCCCGTTTTAATGAATCTCTAAATGACAAAAGAAATTGTACACAATAGCCCGGTGAAGTTACAATATTTCTTACAAAATACCACCTGTCAAGTTCCTACTAAGCACTTAGTACTTTTGACATTTTTTACCATTCTTTGTCTTCAACTTATACGAAACTAAAAGCAGGTCTCACCATCCCTATTTGCAGATGGGAAAGCCCAGGCAAGGGTGGAGTGGCACTTGTGACGCAGCTTCGGTGGCTCTGGGGCCAGGACCGGGTTTGATTCCCATCTTTACCTCTTAATGCACATGTGACCTTGGGCAAAGTCTCCTCTCCTGTAAGACAGAGATGAAGTGGAAACCGTCCCAACTGGTGAGATAGCACATTTGACAGCTGGCATACAGGAAGTCCTGTACGTGTGTGAGCCACCACTGCTAAGTCACTGTCCCAGGCCACACTTTAGGAAGGTTCTGACTCCCAAGTGGCATTCCTTCCAGAGAAATAGTGTGTGGCTGTGAAAACTGCTGCTAGGACACACTTGTGTTGGTCACCTTTCCACGCTATAATCAATGCCTGTCATGGATCAACCAAAGAGATTCGTGGCTCACAGTGTGGGTGGTTCCGACCCATGATTGGTTGACTCCACTGCTTTTGGAGCCTATGTTGACGCAGCACATCATAGTGAAGTGTGTGGGGGAACAAAACCACTCACACTGGGGCCAGAAAGTGAAAGAAGAGAAAGATGAAGAGACTGGGGTCTCAGTGCCCCCAATAACCTGAAAACTTCCCAGCAGATCCCCTTCTTAAAGGTCCCACCACCTTCTAATAGTGCCATGCTGGGACTATAAACAACACTTGGGCTTTCAGGCACTTTTATGATACAATCTATAGAATGGGCCATGTTTAAGAAACATAAGTTAAACAGAGCCAGAGTAAACTAAGGGAAACAGACCTCCCCCATTGCCAATCTCAAGGCAGCATGGCCACAAATGAGCAGGTCTTTGCAGATGGCTTTCTGAAGTCTCCTTTCTCCTTCTGTAGCCCTGGCTGAGGCTCCCCTGAGATGGAGTCCCTTTCCATCTTGTTACACTTAGGTGACTACGGATCCTCAAAGTGTGAAGTGTATTGCATTTGCTGTCTGAATTTAAGACTATCAGAGCAGAACAAGACTTCTGGATAAGAAAAGTTTATAAATGTCTCTTTCAGCCCTCGGTAATATGAGTTCTCAAGGAGATCAAAAGACTGCGAATTTTGGAGGATACTGTAGGCATTAGAATAATAATGAAACATAAAATATGTGTCAATTTCTTGCTCTGAAGCAGGCTTGCAATGGGTCTTGGATAAGTCCAACGCTAAGGGATCCGATTTCTCATGTTCTTCATTTCTCTGCAAAGCTAAGACCAAAGCCCCTAGGGGTAGATGCCAGGAGTTGTAGCACCTGTCCCTAGCGTTAGAAGACAGACCTGCTGACCACTTGCAGGTGGGATAAACACCGAAGCGTCCCTGACATGAAAATCTAAGGCTGCAAAATAGAGGGTGTTCACTGAAGGCTTGGAAGAGCCCCGCCCTCCACTGGGAACCACAGGGAGACAAAATCTGTGAGGTCCAGCCCTGCCCTAAAGGAGCTACCGGCAAGACCATGGACATGGTGACTCCATGTCATGGGGATGCAGCACAATGCTACGTTGTGCAGACTGACTGTAAATTCTACAAGGGATCAGGGTGTGAGGGAGGTTTGATGTAATGCCAACTTGGATAAACTGGACTGTGTTACCCAGAATTCCCTTCCCTGGCTCTGTTAGAACTGGTTAAAAGTGGAATCTGCAACACTTGGCGGATGCCATTACACTGCGAAGGTCACCGTGGGCGCCACATGCAGGCGCACCTCGTGCCCACTGCTGCTGATCCGCTGGCTCCTGTTGTTAGCAGGCGCAGCAGTAGGGTCTGAAGTTCCTCCAGGTCCCACCTGGTCTCCTCCTTCAGCATCCTCGAGTCCTCAGACAGAACCAAGAGCACCAGCCTCTTCTAGAGGTCACCCGCGTCATCAAACGGGGAAGCACTGACAGCAAGACACGAGTTGCAATTTGTCCTCGTGGGTTCCAGTTTGCCCACGTGTCCTTGTGGGTTCCAAACGATCCACCTCACCTCCTCTACTTCACACCCATCTTTTCTTTCTAACTCTGGCCTTGCCGACCAGGAGCACCTCCACGCCCACCCCCAGCCTCAGAAGCTACAGGCTTATGTAGATGACTCAGTCGTCACCTCCTACTGCTGCACAGCTTCACCCCTGTGCTGCATCCCGTATTCCATTTCACTCTCAGTGGCCTGTGTCCCGAAGAGAGCCGTAGCTGAAAGAGCATGGACAGTGAGGCCAGGCAAGAAGAGAGTGCTGGGCTCTTTAAAAAGTTCACACTTTTAAATCATCAGCACTGTAACAGATGCCTACGCTGCTCTCCACGCAGCACTTCCATGCTTGAGGGAGGGACTTTATCCCACTCTGGCCGATGTTACTTCCATCTCAGCATGTCCCATACCCTGCCGTTTGTGCCTGAGCCCAGGCAATCTTTACGATCTTCCTGATGTCCATAGCGTTCCTATAATTGACAGACGCAGTGAAGTCAATGACACCCAGAAGGAAGAAAAAGCTTGAAGCAATTCAATTTCAAAAACTGAGTTCCATCATTAGGGTGGAATTTGGTCTTTGGAGTTTATACTTGAGAGTAAAACCTGGCTCCACACATACTTTCACACACACACTCACACACACATGCACTCATATACATGCACACACACTCACACACATGTGCTCACACAATCTCACACATGTGTGCACACACAGGCACACAGTCACACATGCACACACTCACACACATGCACTCACACATGTGCACACACATGCACTCACATACACACTTCACTCACACAATGCTTTCACACACACAAATGCACTCACACATGTGCACACATGCACACACTCACACACATGCACACACATGCACATACATGTACATGGGCTCACACATACATGGGCTCACACATGCATACTTACACAGAGTAGCTAACTCTCTCACTAAGTCCACCAAGAGTCCATTATTTGGGGTGGCAAGTCCAATCTCCAGGAACTAGGACACTCTATTGCTGTTTAATATAGAATGAAAGCGTGGATGGGTGGGTGGATGGTGATTATTTTTTCTTTGCTAGGCATCCCCAGAACAAGAGAACAAAAGGGAATGGAAGGGACCTGAAAACCATGGCTTTGAGACAGAAGGTCAAGTCAAGGGCAGACCTGCAGGGAGACCACTCAGGACCACAGCATTAGGCTCTGCCGGGTGTTGTCCTTGGTCCCCGGGGTCTGGTGTTCAAGCATCCCGCTGTCACATGCTTCCTTCACAGAACGTTAGAGCCTTCAACTCCTTCCCATGACCAGTGCAATAGCCCACTAAGGTATTACCAGTGACTGCCAGTGTCCCCACTGTACACACAAGGAAAGTGGCTTGGAGAGCCTGGCGTCAAAGGTCTAACCGAGTGCTGGTTCCCTCACTTGGCTTCAGCCTGACCAATGTCACTAAGCATAGTGACCATGAGAAAGGCTACTTTTCCATTCTGACACAGCTACACAGTCTAAGGTGGTCTCTGTAACATCCATGATACCTCTATAAACAGCATTAGGGTTCTGATTCTGGGGCTGCTTTTATTAGCCGCCTGTTGACATGGAATGGGGGAAGAACACAGACTCTACAACAAACAGGTCTGGGTTTGAGTACCAACTCTGCCACTATCTGTAAAACCTTAAGCAAGTGACTCAAACTCTTTGCGTCACAATTTTGTAATCTATGAAATTGGCATAATATCCCCTTTTGAAGCTTAATTGAGATGATCTAGCAAAATATTTGCAACTTCCTGAGGACTCAATCCATTTTCCATTCCCTACCCATTTCCTCTTCAGTGACCCAAAAATTCAGTGCACGGACTTTGGGGCCAGACTTCCTGGCTTTAAATTCTGGCTCTGACAATAATTTTTTTTGCTGTGTGTTCTTGGGCAAATTACTTAAATTCTCTGTGAGTTTGCTCTTCTTTAAAATGGTGGTAATGGTGAATGGTACCTATCTCACAGTGTTATGAAGATCGAATAAGTTAACATGTACAAAGTACTAAGAACATATATGTGCATGTAGTAGGTGGGAGGATTTCAAGTTCAAAGCCAGCCTCAGCAACTTAGTGAGAATCTATCCCAAAAACAAACAAAGAAAAAAGGACTGGGGATGAGGTTTGGGGGTTAAGTGTGCCTGGGTTTAATCCTCAGTGCCAGAGAGAGCAAGAGAGGGAGGAGAAGGGCCCTATGAACCCATCTGTAGAATCCAGTATTGTCAAGTAAAAGACGTCACAGCCTCCATGAGTCTAACACTTTACAGCTTTCATAGCATGAAGTAAGCTTTGCCTGCTTCTAGCCTCACAGCAGACCTGTGAGGTAAGTGTTATCAGTCTAGTTTTTTAGCCTCAGAAATGTCCCCAGATTTCCTCGAGATCACATAACCCATTAGCTGCAGAACTAAAACTCCAGTGGCCAAGTCCAAGTTCAGCGTTTGGTCTGTGTTTAACGAAAAAAGTTTCCTTCAAGCAGAGCCTTTCTAATTTATGTACCTCCATCACCTAAGACAGAGTCCAATGTAATCTCTCTATCCTGGAAAAGGCGTGGCAGTGGGGAGAGCTTGGCTGGTGGCCACAGCAGAGTGGCAGGAACCAGTTCTGCAGCTGGAACAAGTCCTTGCACCTCTGAGCAGACGCTGTTTCTTCTTCTCTCAAGTGGATGTAAAACTACTCGACTCACCTCACCCAGTGCCAAAAGGCTTAGCTTCCAAACAGTGAAAGGGGCCAGAGAGCTGAGGCCAGCGTTACAAGGGGACTCTTGGGCACTGTGTCCTGGCCCTCCCTGATTGGAGATCTGATTGCAAAAGATCCCCAACTACCCCCGCCGCTTGTTTCCACTTATCCTGGGACTTTGCTTTTTCCCTTTATCTGACCTCCCTTAGAGCCCAGATCTGGACTGGACAGCAAGGATCAGTGCACAACTTCTTGAATAGAGTAAAATCACTGAATTAGAATCTTTAAATATGTATGTGAATTATAGCTCAATCAAAAAAACAAGACAATTGCTAGGCTTACTAAGATTATAACTGTAGGAATAAGGAGGAGAAAATTAATAGTAGGGAATTTGGGTGGAAATGAAGAAGCCAAACATGATTAAAGTTTCAAGCCTGGAAATGAAGTGCTGGTGCTTCTAACAGGAAGAAAGACAAGCAAGTTTGGAGCAGACGATGGCCAATTCAGTGCAGGGTATAGCAAGTGTGAAATTTCAGTAGACCACGCAGGTGTACACGTGCATCCAAAAGATGAGAACCTGGGTCCGGATTTCTGGGAACGGTAAGGACTTGGGAACTATCTACACAGATAGAAGTCATGGTTAAAGACTAGAGACTGATGGATTTTTCTCAAGTCATGGTTAAAGACTAGAGACTGATGGATTTTTCTCAAGATCTGGGGTGGAGGCCTGCACAGATTTTCTGTCCCCAATATTCCAAGTCTTCTCGAAGTTGATGGACCCAATCCTTGTCAGTGTGTGACTTCTCTACGTATAGTTACATATGGTTAGGGTGACGTGCGTCACCATCTTTTAAAGAACTTCCTTTATCCATCCCAATTTATAGTTCAGGAAGCTGACTACACATTTACATGAAATGTTGGGTAGTTTGCTTCTAAACAAATTACAAAGATTGGTTTCTATGTCTAATATTATACATAAGAAGCAAATGGACTTTTATGACAGCTATCAATTACAATTATTTTCTTTACAGTCTTAGGGAAAAATATATGTAGGTGTGAGTTTTCCAAAGAGAATCATCAAAATATAGTTATTTTAAAATTCTGTCTGATCCCTCCATTATCTGAATCTCATTTATGTCTATTTACATAGTCTGTTTTTCCTCTGGGCTTTGGGCATTTGGTCCTATTTATTTTTTTAGTATGCTTTGTAATTTTTAATCGCATGGTTGACATTGTGAATCAGAACTGGCTTTGAATAATGACATCTTTCTCCAAGAAGGGTTGAGATTTTCTTTTCTTCAAACAGATAAAGGACCGTAGATCACATTTAGCCTGTCCAGTTTTAGGCTTTATGGCAGCTGGTCTTTTTAAAATTTTCCCTTGCTCTGGGAGCCCCGCCATTCCTCTGAAGGAGTTACTCCAGCCTTTTCTCCTATACCAGGCCTCTTGCAGTCTTAACCAAAATCTCAGGGTGTTTGCGGAGGACTCTCTGTTTGGGTGAGATTTCACTCCATCCTCTACTTCTCCAGCACTTTCCATTGCTGAAATCTTTGCTCAGATTTTTAACCTCTCTGTTGCTGCTTTTCTTCTAGTATCTTGGAATCTCACTGTCTGTGCAATGACTTCAACAACTCTGATGAATTCAATGACTGAGAAATTCATCTGCATGGTTGGGGCTCACTCCTCTGGTTTTCTTTTTCCTGGCAGCCCCAAATGCTACCGAGAGCTCTGTCCACTCAGCATAGTGAGGTGATTCTGTTTATTGAGACTGAGAAACATCCTCAGACAGCGGAGGTGAGAATGGGGCACTTCTGCGCTTCTTTCAGGAAACAGCACCTGGGCCTCCTGCCCGTGTTGGATGCTTCCCAAAGTTGTCAAGCATATTTTTTAATAGTGGCTTCATAATTATGTTGAGTGGGCAGTTTAGTAACACACAGTGCTCCATCAAAACTAGAAATCTGAATCAAGGAAATAAAGAAATAGCTGAGGATTAGCACTTGGGAACCTACTTTAAAGGGACCAGAATAAAAGAAATGAGAGATAGAAATAAAAGAAAAAGAAGAGGAAAATCAGAATATGAAAGTCAAGAGAAAAGCACTGTGGGATCAGCATTACAAAAATTTTTTTAAAAAGGATAAAAGGAAGGCTAAGATAAGGATACTGTCCTTGATGAGAAGGTTGTGGGGTAGCATTTACCAAGTGTCCTGTGTTTATCTTGGGGATGGGCAAGGAGTCTTACAATTGCTTGTATCTTCACAGAACAGTTCTAAACATTCAGCATGTAGTGGTTGGTAAGTTGTATGGTTAGGAAAAGTTTTTTTTCAATGATCTGAAAAGTGATTGAAAGAGGCTGGAATAAAGCTGATAGAGGTCTGGCCTGGAGCATCCTTGGCCAAAGGGCTGGAGACACTTATTTGGTGGGACCCCTCCCACCCCTCCAGGCCATTTATACCATCAGCATATGCGGCAGGTGCACGGCACTCAGTTGATGGTTTGGCAAGAGGAGTGTGATTCCAGGTGTGGAGCAGAGAAGTTGGGCTGATGCTCTCTTGCTCAAAGTCCATCCAGTAACACCCATGCAGCTAAGCAGAGGCGGTGGGCAAGAGCCCGAGAGGCCAGGCTTTCCCTGTAGGAAATATCTCCCCTTCTTCATCTTTCAAAACATTGTCTGGGCATTTGGTGAAAAGCTGTTGTTGTGTCCACGTGACCAGTTCGACAACTGCATGTCTGATCGTTTCAGGATCATGGCATCTTGGGTGCTCCACTGTCAAGAGCTTCCCCTTCTCCCCTACCCACTTCAACTCTCCACCACAGATGGGGAAATGCCCATACTCACTGGGCCCTCTCCTTTCCTGGAAGGGCCCAATATCCAGCTGGTACAGATACACTTAACACCATGGAGAATTTTGCTGATGAGTAAAGTCACAGGCGAGGGGAGCTAAAGGGTCCCATGGCTCCTGACACAACCCAGGGCAGGGTAGTTGAGTGGCTAAGTGTGTCAGCCACTTTATCGGACTTCCCACGTTCAAACCCTGGCTTTTCCATTTGATTCCTGTGTTTCATTCTATCTTCCATAAAATTGGAATAGGAGCATTCATTCGCCTTCTAGCTCTGCCATGTGGAATGACACAGTAGCTGGCCCCCCTTGTGGAGGCACAAGAGAGCTCATCATAAGCTGAGAAGCACAGTGTGAATGTGCAGGGTGTGGCCTTTATTGTCCTCAGTGGCACATCTGGTCTCTGGCCATCCTTCCTCATGTGAGTCTCAGGAAGCAGAGAACTGGGCTGACCAGCACTAGGAGAGTCTGTGTCTGCACTGAGCAGGGTCAGGGGTCCCTGCAAGCAGAGAGGAGCTTCAGCATCTCGGGGCTGCTGGACAGAGGCTGCCCCAGAAGCAGCAGGATCTGAGAGAAGTCCTGGCTGGAAGGCCACACAGTCAACAAGAGGGATGGCTGGAGACAGACCCCTTAGATGTCATCGCACCCCTCCTGGCAGGAGAGAAGCAATTGCCACCTCCACGTTCCCTCCCCATGTACAGTACGTGATCAATGACTCATCTCAATGGGAACAGCTCTTTATGAAGGTGCAATGTGTCTGCATTAGCCCATTAAAACTCGTTTCTTGTCAACATAACGAGCGTCATCTTACAGAATCTGGAATGCAAAAGCAGAATGGATTTTGGAGGCTGATGCTCCTGCTCCTGTGTCCCAACCCTGGCTCTGCCTTTTAACATCCATGTGACCTTGGGAAAATTGCTTTTTCTCTGGTGTATACAAAGGGGGATAATGATTTTCACTCCACAAGGTGACAAATGTGACAGTGTAAGCACATTGCCATGCACACACTGAGCCAGGCTCAGAGAACAAACGAGACAAAGGCCAGATGCTGCTCCCTCCCTTTCCAAATGAATGATATGTTTAGGTGCAGCCATGAGGGCTTTCGAAGGCCTGTCAGCCCATCCACCCCAGCATAGCCCAGGTGGCTCCAGAATTCCAGGAACTGAACTATAGTTACTCAAAATACAACCCAACCTTGGGGTGTCTTGATTCATAAGGTGTACAGTTCTGCTGCGTTCATCACCATAATTCCAATTTGAATTTACTAATTTTTTAACAGAGAGAAAGAGAGAGTCAGTTTATTTCTTTTTTTTAATCTGGTTTTGTTTTCCTTACACTTAGTTGTGTATGTGGTGCTGGGGTTCAAACCCAGGTCCTCATGCATGCCAGGCAACTGCTCCACTGCTGAGCCATCTCTCTAGCCCTGAATTTACTAATTTAGCCATGAAAAGGTTTCTTATTACTTTAAAAAAAATGAACCTAGGGGCTGGAGCGGTGGCTCAGAGGTTTTGGAGCTTGCCTGGCAAGCACGAGGACCCGGGTTCAAACCCCAGCACCACATATACAACTGAGTGTTGGAGCAACTGAGGCCATGTGAAAAACTAAATAAAGTTGTTTCTCTCTTTCTGTCTCTCACTGTCCCTCTCTCTTTAAAAAAAAAAACAAAATGAACCTAGGAATGCTGTCACCAGGGAGCAGTATAGACTTTACCTAGAGCTGTTGAAATAATTTCCTCGGTTCAGAATCTTGCATAAAGTTCGTTTCCTGGGGCTGGAGTGGTGGCTCGGCAGTTACGGTGCTTGCCGGGCATGCGTAAGTACAAGGGTTCAAACCCCAGCACCCTTGTGCACAGTTAAGTGTTGGAGCAAAGAAGGCCATGTGAAAAATTCAATAAAAATTGGTTCTGTCTCTGTCTGTCTCTCACTGTCCTTCTCTCTTAAAATAATAATAATAATAATAATAAAGTTCGTTTGCTGAAGTTACCATGCTTTGCATTTATTTTCACGTCACCGAGTTGAGACATTTGGTGGCAGGGACCACTAACCACTGATCTTTGTATCGTGCCGCTTTATTTAGTAGCTGGCTAGGGTATGATCAATGATTCTTCTCTTGCGGTGTTGGGGATCGAATCCAGAGCCTTGCACATGCCACTCAAGCACTTTACCCCTGAGCTACATCCCCAGCCCCAATAAATCTTTATAAAGTGTGTTTGGAACAGAGCCATTCTTCTTATCTGAAGTCTATAATTTTAAAAAATAAATCAAATTCAATATTAGTCTCTACACACAATGTCTGAGTTCGATGGGATAAATGGTGTTATATCCTGTAAACATGAGAAACATTAATAAAAGCATCTGCTCTCACATCAACAAGCCATCATTACTAAAAGATGTTCACAAGACAGGCTAAAAGATCTCCAATATTTAGAAAGCACGTTCTCTTTCCAAGCATCTTCCTTTCCTAGGTGTTTCAAAATTTCCTTTCAGGGAACCTCACTGGCCAATAGCAACAAAAACAGCAATACGGCTGTTCCCCTCTGTTGAAAGCCTACTGTGTGCGCGTGCAAGGTGCTCTGCGTGGATTGCCTGAGCCCTTATTGCAGCTTCATGACAAGGTCTGGGAGAGGGCGGATTGGATGTGCTTTGATGCCCAATGGGGCAGCTCCGAGGCCACTCAGCTGACCAGCCAGATTCCAGTCCATCAGGTCAGGCTTCAAAGCCCAGACTCTGCCACTGCACCTAAGACCCTCAGAACCTGCGCTGGGCTTCCGGGGCTCTGTTCCAAAGACAAAGCACACCTTGCTATGTCCCTTCTCTGCACTGCCCAAACTGCCTGAGCTCAGCAAAGGCCTGCAGCCTGGGCTGCTTTCCCGCCCTCTCCGCACCTCTAATCCCATCCACCTTCAAACCAGGAAAAGTGCCCTCTCTTCCAGAAAGCCCTCCCTGCGCCCACCACCCTGCACACATCGCCCCAGGCGCCCGACTCCCGCCTCTAAGCCGTCAGAGCATTCTCTGGGACCGCTCCGTCCCTGGTGTTCCTGTTGGCTGCAGCGAGGCCCCATCTCTCCTGTCTGCAGCTAGCCTCAGAGGCAGCCTGTCTCCCTCCCTGCCCCCTCCCAGCCCATTGCAGCTCCAGGGCCCGGGTGGCTTTGTCTGACACAGACATAGACAGAACACCCTCCCTGCTTCTTCCCCACCTCCCAAGTTAATTGATTTAACGGGACTTCGTGGGACTCGCCAGCAAAGCATGAAAAGGAGCCACCAACCATGGAATTAGAGAAGGACAAAGAGGCCACATCAGACCAAAACCAATAACTGCCAAACAAGTCACCATGAGACCGGTGTTGTGGATGTTGGGTTTGTGTCCTCTTGGAGTCAGAGAATGAAACCGAGGGTCACCGAGGCAAGCATGGTAGACAGATTTTATTAAGAAAATAACAGAAAGCAAAGCATAGGGAAAAGAGCAGATGTCCCCGGAGTGGGAGAAGGGGGCGGAGCCAAAGAGGGAGCCCCGTTTGCCCTTTTTATAGGATGTTCGTCCTTCATTGGTCACCCTCTCCCTTCCCCCAAACCTAGGATGTGGGCTCGGGAAATTCTGGGTGGGTCCAGCCTTGGGTTTGTGCCTCGGGCATCAACAGAAAGAATGAGACACCTGGCTTAGCAGGAGGGAGTGTCTGCATCTGACCCGCCTTGCCAGACCCTCCTCGCGAGCACTGGGGATGTCAAATGGATCCTAAAACAAAAAGAGCCGGTTTTCCCTTGATTGACTCCAACATTCTAACTGCTCCGCCTGGCTTTTCCCGGGCTCACCATCTGTACCTTGTTGTCAATAGACGGAGCCACAGTAATCCTCATTCCAGCCCGCCCCCGCTCAGATGGCACCGTGGGGATCCAGCGAAGGCGGCGGAAGGGGCCGGCAGGTTTCCAGACACGGATGTGCCTGGGAGTTTACTTGGTCAGATCCCATCAACTCCACTGGCATTTATTTTTTCTAATCAATTTTTTTAATTGAGTTTTTCACATGGCTTCCGTTGCTCTGACACTTAGTTGTGTGTGTGGGTGCTGGGGTTTGAACCCGTGTACTTGCGAATGCCGGGCAAACACCATAACCACTGAGCCACCACACCAGCCCCACCACTGACATTTATTAAGCACCTACTATACACCTGGTGCTCTGCTGGGCACTAGAGATCTAATGGTGACAAAGGCTCTATCAAAACTGGACACATGTGTGGGCTCGATAAGAGATGGAAGGAGGCAAGATGGGCAGCTTCGTCTTCATGGCATGGCCTGAGAAGATGCCAACACTGCTGCTGGTCTGTCTGCACTTGTGCCAAGGGGTGATAACCAGGTGACCCGACGAGGGAGCGAGAGAATGTTTACTACAGACCTGGCTCCGCCACCGCTTCCTGGTCTTTCCCTCCCTTCCTCTCTGCCTCAGGGCCCGTGGGTGTAATTCATCCCTCGACAACAACACTAGTGAGAAATGAAGGATCCAGTAATGGGTTCAGGGACACAAGTCCACGGTGGGGACCTCCCAGGACTGCCCTCCGTAAGCAAAACCAAGCTAAAGGAATTCTGTTCTTTTCATACTTTCCTGGTGAATTGATTCATTTTGGAATCATTTTTCTTCCTTTGAGCCTCAGTGGTGGCCCCCCAAATTAAACTATCGTAAAAAGTGGACAAGATCTGAGTCTCTCTTCTCCCATTTGTGAAGTGGAGGTGAGCAGCCACCTCCCACGTCCTATTGAGAAACAGGTGAGGTGACTCAGAGTTCTACGCTTACCTCCTGGATTCAGTGTGGAGAACTCCAGCTGGGACAAATAGGCTTTTAAAAATCCCCGTCCTTCTAGGGGGTGGAGGAGGGTAGCAAATACCCATGTGAACGTGCAGTGTGCCCGATGGGAAAATGCACACAAGCATTCAGTGCAAGACCTGGCTTGAGGAAAGTGCAGATGATCATAGGCGCTGAGAGAACTGAGCACCTCAAAGCCATGATCAGAGGCGTCTTGTGGGTGAAAGGAAGAGGAGGCCTCAGTTCCTCGGTCACATCTCCACTGGAAGATCCTTGGGGATCAGTGCTCGGGCGAAGCCAACAGTGCTTTTGGGAACAGCAATGGAAACGGTTTTCCCACTCTCAACCCGTCTCTAATTTACTTTCTCATTTAACTTAATGGTCTGAATATCCCCAAAGACTTTCTTGTGTGGAAAATGAAATTATGTTGGCAAAATGTATATGTTTCTATGGGCCTTTGCTTCCTGGTGTGGAGAGAGATGGATCAACTTAGGCCCTTGTAGTTAGGACAGAGTTCAATGTTACAGACACTCAGAGGGACCTGATCAAAGCCCCAGACCCTAACCTTTCCCCTACTCTTTGTTCCCAGACCTCACTCTTACCTTGGGCTCTAATTTCAATAACTGAGTTTCTACCTTAATTTTGGCACCTGCAGGCTTGGGCTGTCAGTCACATGGCAGTCCACACCCCGTCAATGATGGGGGTGCTTATTGCTAATTCTACTTCCCAAGTTAAGGCCTGAAATCTTCCCTGAACACAGATTGGTTCCAGAGGTCTGACACTGGATGGCAGATAGCTTATAAGGTAGTGATATTAATAATAAAATAGTGATATTATTAATAAAACATTGAGGACTTCTGAGGGACCCTGCATAAGGCTTGGCTTGCGTTGCTCATTTGACCATTGCCAAACCGAATGACATGTGCTGCTTTATCCTCATTTCATGGGTAAAGAAACTGAGTCTAACTTCAGAGATCATGCCCTTCATTCCCCGGGACTGCCCTTAACTCGGTTAGAGCAATGGGTGGGTGATACAACAGAAAGTCTCAAAGTCTCATGATGAACACCATTCTTCTCCCTTAAAGGGGGGCGGTGTCATTTCACCTACACATCGACCTACCCATCTACCCACTGTCCATCCTCCCATCAGTCTATGCACCCACCCACAACCCACTTGTATATTCATCTTCTAATCCATCAACACATCCATCTGCTCACCTATTCATCTACCCACACACCATCCATCCATCTTCCAAACCATCAATCCATCCATCCATCAATCCAGTCACTCACTCACTCATCCATCCTTGTATTCACCTAATCAACCATTAATCTTCCAACCCATAAATCTACCCAACAACTCATTCATTAATACATCCACCCACCCACACATTTATATACATTCCTTCCCATCTTTCTGTTCATCCATCCATTTATCCATCCGTTGAAATTATTCAGCCATGGGCTGTGATACCTAACAGGCACCATTAAAATGGATTATCTTTATGGTCTTTTACTGTCTTAGAGTCTATCCTTCCATAAAAAGTGACAGACAGGAAAGACCATCTACAAAATTAACTACAATCTCAACAATCCCTAAGAGTTTGTGCTCAGTGTGGAAAACCAAAATACAAGTACACATATAACTAGAGCAGAGTGAGAAAATGCAAAGAGCCTGAGAACAGCATGAGAAGTGGGCTGGTTGGGGCACAATGGGCTGGTTCACACCAAGAGAGACAGCCTACTTTTTAAATCTGCTGCCAGTAACACCGTGGTTAGAAAGGCACCAAAACATCTCCCCCAGGAGCATGCCTTGTGCCCCCAATTCCTACTCTCCTTTACATAAGGGCATCTGTTCCCAGGTGACCCCATTAAAGGCACAGTTTGCCTGGGGATCTCTTCAGTCGGCTCCTATCTATGTGAGATTAGCAGTCGAAGCACATCATTCCAGGATCTCATTTTCTGATCCTCAATTCAGAGCATGTGACAGATATTCATGCAGAAAAGAGGTCTATCTATTAGGAATTTAAGCTTTTGTAAATTCTGCCTCATACAGGTGCTGTGGCTGTAGAATAAGCCCGAGAGATAAGGAATTCTGTCAAAGGGAGCTGGGAAACCTTGTTTTGCACTCCCATCATGTTTATTAATTGAAATGTTTTGATGGATATATGATATTTTTACATATTTCTAGGGTAGAATATTATGTTTTGATTCATATAAACATTGGTTATTGATCAAATTAGTTAATCAGCATATTCTTTACCTTAAAGTTTTATCATTCCTTTATGGTGAATACATTCAAATTCTCCTCTTCTACTTTGAAATTTGTAATTCCTTATTATTTATTATATTCCCCCGGTCTGAGGCACTAGTAGGCAGTCCAGACAAGCAAGAATATCTAGTAGAGGTCAAAGGGCACCCAAACAATAGTAAGAAAGCACCAAGAGTCAGAAGAAAAGAGGGACAAGAAAACTTGAGGAATAGCAGAGAATTCTAACAAACAAACAAACAGGTAAGAAGTCCCCTCAGTCCCACCCACAATAACCTTGACCCCCCTTGATAATTATGTTCTGGGTTGGCCTGGCATGGAGGGCATCGGTGAGACCAGCCTGCACCAGAGTCAGCCTCTGGGGCCCTGAGAGACTTCTCCCCTTCCTACTCACCACTCTCTGTCCTCAAAGGCGCAGAATGCTCCCACCCACAGGAAGCAGAGACTCCACACTGTAGCAGATTCCCGCTGAGGTGGACACGGCTGCAGAGAGCATTTCCTGAGATGGGAAGGGCCCTGTTATGGCCTGGACATGAGGTGTCCCCCAAAAGCACATGTGTGAGACAATGCAAGAAGGCTTCGAGGTGAAATGATGGGATTATGGGAGCCTTAACCGATCAGTGAATTGATCTGGTATGGATTAACTGGGTGGTACCTGCCGGGTGTGGCTGGAGGTGGGTCACAGGGGTGTGTGCCTTTGGGGTATGTGTTTTGTGTCTGGCGAGTGGAGTCTCTTTCTGCTTCCTGACTGCAATGCCCTGAGCCACCTTCCGCCACCACACTCTTCCGCCGTGATGTTCTCCTCACCTCAAGCCCCAGGAACGGAGCCTGCTGTCTGTGGACTGAGACTTCTAAAACCGTGAGCCCCCAAATAAGCTTTCCCCCTCTAAAATGGTTCTTGTCAGGTCTTTCAGGCACAGCAGTGGAAACGCTGACTAACAGGGTGCCAACATGGTAGAAAGAGTAGCCTCAGAAACCCACTGCACCAGGGTCAGGACTGTACCCAAGGCTGGCTCCAGTCATTCGCACTGGAGTTGATCTACTGTGGAAGAATGATAGCACTAACACAACATCTAATATTTACAGTGTCACACTGTCATATTCAATCCTAAGAACTTATGAAGTGGGTGTTTTATTACTTCTCTTTTATAGCTGGGAAATTAAAACAACAAAAGGTGAAGTAACTTCACATCCAAAGCTTTTAATCAATTTGCAGACCCAGAACCGGAGAGGGCAATCTGCCTTTACAGACTGCAGGTATATCATGGCTACGTGGGAGCACGTGCAGTGTCCTATTCCAGATGATTCCCGCCATGCCATCCAACCCTGAGTCCTCACAGGACCTGTTGGGGTGTGTCCTACCCTATTTCACAGGTAAGGAAACCAGGCTAAAGGGTAACTCACTCAAGGCCACACGGCTTGAGAGGTAGCGCCAGTGCTTAATCGTCATCTGCTGACTCCAGAGCCCTCACTCACTCTCAGCAAGGTCGTCTCTTGTGAATAGTACCATTTTCCACCTGCCGAAACCATCAGAAAGGGCCAGACTCTGATTTGTCCCTTTATCATATCATTGACTATGACCTTATGCAGTAATAATTGGCTACAGACAGTACACGTGACCCACAAAATTACGTTTTTCCCTTTAATTGGGGTGCTATGAAATTGGGGTGCTTCTTAGTGAAAGGGATATGTGTCTTCTTATGAGCTCCTACCCTATCCCCTGATTAATTAGCCTGATCCCAAATTTCCCAAGCAAGTAGCAAGGGACCCATTCCCGGTTGCAACTGCCAACTCTTTCCCTGGTTGTGAGGGATGCAGGTTCTCCAGGGCCCAGGAACCAAAATGAGGTGAAATACCAGGCTGATCTGCACCCACGGTTGATGCCATGACATTCAGACTTCGGGTGGCTCCAGGCCCAGGGTCCTGTCTACAGGGCAGGCAAGGACAGGGGGTCAGATTAACTTTTTGAAAACTTCATCCTGATTCATGTGTGGGGCTCTGATGGGAAAGGACTGAATGGAGAAGGAAGTCTGGTGGGTGCACAGAAGGAAACTGCCCCAGGACAGAGATGGAGAAGGGTTGGCCAAGACCAGAGGTGCTGCAGAGGGTTCCTTCCTCTACTTTCCACTGCTTGGTGGACAGCACAGCGAGCCAAGGGTCAAGTTCATGAGTGACCTTGGATAAGTCTCCTGGTCACTTTCAGCTTCGTCTTCCTCATCTGTAAATGGAATTACTCAAACTGCTTTTCATACCACCACGACTTGCTGTACTGGATATGATCATAGTAGCTGGATGGAAAACAGGCTTATGTGCATGCCGTAGCTTGGCCCTTCCATAGAACTCTCCTGGCCCAGGTGATCGCCCTCACTGGCCTCTCTGCCTCCAGTCTCACCCTCAAGAATTCCTCTTGATAGTAATTATTTGATTAATATTAAAGATCGATCTAATCAATAGCTCCCCTCAGCAGGTGTCTGCATCTACTCCATCCTCTTTAATCAGACTCAGATTCGCCTTCCAGTCAGTTCTCTGACATCTTCAGCCTTCGCTCTGCAGATGCCTCATTGGGACCTTGATGCTTCCTGAATAAGCCACGTGTCCTTGCCTCCCCATCTTTGCTCATGTGACCCCTCTGCCTAGAATCACTTCCTCCATTCTCTAAATAGAGTCTTTTCATCTGCAAAGGCCAGCCTTCTGACTCAGCTTCCCCTTTCTTCAAGTCACAGGAATCTTTGCTCATTCCTCTAGGGGTCCTGTGACACTTGATGTTTACCTCTTCCTTGGCATTTAACACATTTTTCTTCGGCTGTTTTTCTTAGGTCTTTTAATCTCTTCACCCTCCCAACTTCACTACCAACAGGAAAAAGTCAGACCCCATCTACATAGACATTTCTCAGGAAATGTCTATAAAATTATGGTTTGGATTGCCAAAAATGGCACTATATTAGATTATCAGTGTCAAGAAGATAATATAGAAAACTATGGCTTTTTAGAAGTTCTCCAAGGCTTGTTTATTTATTTTATGGATATAAAATAAAAGACCAAGGATCAGAAGTACCTCGGTAAAATATGAATTTCTTGGTCTCTTAAAGTCAAATAATTTAGCTACATAAGGTCAAACTTCAAGTATCTCCAAAATCATCCAGATTAAGTGACCCCGTTTTACAGACAAGAGTATGTAGTTTCGCTTTGCTGACCCCCCAGTTAGGACTGGTACAGCTGCAAATGTAGTGATAGCCCCAGACTCTCTCCCACCTGGCCTTGATAAGCCTGGGTCAGGGAGCTCAGGGGGACACCCAGGGCCTGGCAGCTGCCGTGTTCTCGCCAAGCCCTGCAGAGGAGGGCTTCTGCCCGCTGCTCCTCTGGGGGGAAGGTGGAACAAGTGTCCTTCAACTCTTACAGACTTGAGGGGTTTTCTTCTTCATCCTGGTGAGTCACTTTAAGAAAAGGGGAAAGGAAACTGCTTTTCTCTTCTGGGATTAATCACACACATGAGTTCAACCAGGCTAAGACCTCTTCCATTGCAAGCAGGATAGAGGGCAGTTAGTGAGTGTGGACCCCAGGAAACCCCAGCAGACGAGCGATCAGGGAGCAGGGAGCTCCTCACCCAGGGGGCGTCACCCTGCAGCACCAGGCGCTGTTCTGAAGAGTTAAAACCAGTGACAGGCACTCTGGGTGGGAAGGGGCACAGGGAGTGACATGGAAGGTCAGAATTGTGACTGCAGAAAAATGGGCCCCAGTGTTATGTTTTGGATCTGGAATGTTCCCCAAAGGGTCATGTGTTGAAGGCCTGGTCCCCAGTGCAGCAGTGTTCAGAGGTGGGGCTCCGGGAGGTGGCTGGACTATGAGGACTCTCACCCCATCAGCAGATTCGTCCATCAATAGATCAGCAATTTGATGGCATTACTGAGAGGTGGTGAAAACCATAGAGGCCAAGTGGAGGAGGTCACTAGGGGCGTGCCCTAGAGGGGCTTCTCTTGTCCCCAGCCCCTTCCTCCCTTGCTCTCTGCTTCTTGGCTGCCATGAAGCCAGCTGCTCTGCCCTGCCTGGGGTTCTACCTCAGGAACAACGGAGCCAGTTGACCACGGACTTCTGAAACCGTGAGCCAAAATAAAATCTTTCCTCCTCCAACTTGAGGTTTTCAGGTATTTTGGCTAACACACCCAAGTCACATAGGACAGCCCTGCGCAGCCTTGATTGCTCAGATACACAGGCCTTGACGTCTAAAGCAAGGAGTTTCACTTCTGGCACCCTCTCGGAGGGAGGGAAGGCCACGCTTCCACCTAAACGAGAGCCTTGATTCACAGGGTCCTTGCTTGTCCTCGGTGGTCTTCCTGGGTCCTTGCAGCCAGGAGATGGTTGGGGCTATGATGACCGTGTCGGAGTGCAGTTCCAGGCCTTTTCCAAGCTTAGGCAGCCGGTCGGTCAGAGCAGGCACTTGACCCAGGCCTCCTGATTCCCCACTTCGGGAATCTTCTGCGACACTGAGAAACATTGCAAACCTGCCAGGTCCTTCAGAAGACCAGCGGGCCTTCAGCTGCTTCCAGGGACTCTGTAACCCCGTGTCAGGGGGAGGCCCGATTGGGACCAGGTCCAGTTTCTCCTCCTGCAAGCTCCTGGAGAGCCCCTCCTGCAGAAGAGAGCATGGAACAAACCTGCTCCACCTGCGAGTTAAAACCTGGCCTGCAGCTCCAAGGAGCCCACAGGGGCCTTCCAACTGGTCCCAGTGTCCACAAGGGAACAGAATCCCTTAGCAACAGCAGCAGAAGCCTTGCCCGCACGCCCACACATGCACACGTACACACACACACATCCATCCATACATACACACCCATACACACATCCATATGCACACATCCGTACACACGTGCACACACACACATCCATAC
>PVKS010009167.1:18256-65187 GCA_004027875.1 Aplodontia rufa | reverse complement strand
AAAAAAAAAAAAAAAAGCTGTGCAGGGCAGGGCATGGTGGCACATGCCTGTAATCCCAGCAACTCAGGAGGCTAAGGCAGGAGGATCACAAGTCCAAGTCCAGCCTCAGCAACTTAGTGAGGCCCTAAGCAACTTATATGTATATGTATGTATATATATGTATGTATATCCCCGGGCATATGGCTCAGTTGTTAAGCATCCCTGGGTTCAATCCGTGGTTAAAAAAAAAAAAAAGTTGTCCAGGGTCCAAGGTACTCTAGGCACCAGATACTCTAACCACATCCCTTCTCATCCCTTCTTTTCTCCAAATGCTGACTCCTACCCCTGCTAGACAGTCCAATTTGCATTCTCTAAATTCTTCACCCCCTCTCCCCCCCAGTACTGAGGATTGAACCCAGGGCACTCTATCACTGAGCCACATTCCTAGTCCTAATTGTTTTTGAGACAGGATCTTGCTAAGTTACTGAGGCCGGCCCAAAACTTGTGATCCTCCTGCCTCAGTCTCCCAAGTTGCTGAAATTACTGGGGTATGCCACCAACCCAGCACATTCTCTAAATTTTTGAGGGATCCTGTCTGATTGGCTAAACTCTAATTGGGTAAGGCCCTCTGTGAATGGCTACTTCATAGAACACTGCCTAACTGTGGAGAGTATACCACTGAAGCCACCACCCTTCTAAGAATAGCTTTGCTTTTGTTTCCTGGGCGAGTGTTGTGGGTGAGACCATCATAGTTAAAATGAGCAAGGTGATCATGTTTGTAGCATAGCATCCCACAGTCACCACCTGCAGTGATCTACTTCCTACTTCTCTGCCTGGCAAGCTAATTTACCTGCCAAGCCTCAGCAAAAGGTCCCTACCTCAGTGTCTCTTTCCAAGGAGAATCAGGCACTATTTTCACATATAGCACTTGGGTACAACTTTCAATGGAGGACCACTGCAAGAGGCTTATCTCTGGTCTTTTTTCTTTCTTTCTGAAGAAAGGGCTTTGTGCATTCTAGGCAAATGCTCTACAGCTGAACTTACATCCCTACCCTGGAGGTCCTATCTTATTTGCACCTGTATTTCTATCTTTACATAAGAGTTCCTTGAGTATTTCTAAGCATCTGGCACATTCTAGGTGCGTAACAAAATTATTAGATGAAACAAATCTAGACACAGATGCAAAAGAAGGTCAATTTCAGCCCATATTTGTTTTCTAGCAAAATGTGTGACTTCAGATCTAAGGCAAATTCACATTGAAGAGTAGCAAGGGAACTTAGGAGGAGCTGATTTTTGTGCATGACATTTTCAGACCCTTTCCCTCCCCCTGCCTCTCATAGGTCTTTCTGTGCTCCCGCCCATTGCAATGTCTTCCAAGGTACTTCATACCTACCTGCTTGTCCACCTGGTCAACTACTGTTCACCTTGAATAGTTCCTCAGATGCTGGCTTCTCCAGCATCCTGGCTTCTCCAGGAACAACTTGATCACCTCACCCTCCCCAGCCTAGATGCTTCATTGCTCCTTCTCTGTGTTGAGTTTGAATGGTCTACTGTGACTGCTTTCATTTTGCTTACCATATACCATGGAGATTCATTTCCTTACATATTTATCTCTTTGCCTAGTAGGAACTCATTGAGCCCAAAGAGAGGGACCTACTAATTTCTCCAGCTCCTATACATCTAGGAGAATCCTTGGAATGGAGCAGATGCTCAGTACATGCTTGTTGAATGATTGAATGAATGTAGGGTATTTATATAAAAAAAACAGTAAAAATTTTCTAAATGCTTTTAGCGTAGTCTTTTAAATATAATTTTCTTGGCACAAATCTTTTCCATTTTTGGCTGATTGAAGCCACTTATTTTCCTCTTTTGTAGTTGTTGCAATTTCTCTGAGCATATTTCCACTGACTAATGGAAGTGAGGGAGTCCAAAAATACTCACTAATGTGCCACCTGTAGACAATTGAGACTCAATGTAAACTTTTCAAAGTGGTTTTTGTATGATTGCTCTGCTCAAATAAGATCTTAGTACTTATATTTGGATGAAATGTGAAATTCCTCTGGTTTCTTTATGATTCTCCCTCCTTTTCTACCTTTCTGCTGTTTCTAGGTACATTCTGACAAATACACATTATGCAAAATGCCAAAATGTCTCTGCAAGAAACATTTCTGAATGCAAAAAGGCTTCTTCTCAATGCTGTTAATTCAAAAAGAGAACTTCCTCACACCATGCATGAAAATAAATTCCAAGTGTATTCAAGACCCAAAGGTAAAACCAACTTGTAAGACAAAGAGAAAGAAACATAATAAATATCATTATAACCTTCCCAGAAAGGAAAGATTTCTTATACAAGGCACACACACACACAAATCATACTGAGAAAACTCAAACAATAAAAAGAAAAAATAAATTTAATTACATTAAAAATAAACAAGCGGGCTGGAGCGGTGGCTCTGCAGTTACAGCACTTGCCTGGCATGTGCAAGTACACGGGTTCAAATTCCAGCACCCACGTACAAAACTAAGTGTCTGAGCAACGAAAGCCATGTGAAAAACTCAATAAAAATTGATTCTCTCAGGGCTGGAGCGGTGGCTCAGTGGTTTCGGCGCTCGCCTGGCAAGCATGAGGACCCGGGTTCAAACCCCAGCACCATATACACAACTAAGTGTTGGAGCAACTAAGACCATGTGAAAAACTGAATAAAATTGTTTCTCTCTCTCACTGTCCCTCTCTCTTTAAAAAAAAATACTTTAACAAAATTGATTCTCTCTCTCTCTCACTGTCCCTCTCTCTTTCTTTAAAAAATAAATTAAAAAAAATAAAAAGCCCTAAATATCATAGGTGAAATTGGAAGACAAGCAAAGTACTGCAAGAAAACATTTGCAATATATTTTACAGATATTAGAATAGTATCTAGCATATCTGAAAAACTGGTATAAATCAATAACAAAAGACAAAATCAAAAGAAAATGTGCAAAGGATATGAATAAGCAATTCATACGAGAAGGAAATAAAATGAGCAATAAACACATAAAGTGATACTTAATTTTGATGGTGATCAAGGGAATACAAATAAAAAATAATAATTAATGCTCATTTCAGTAGCACATATTCTAAAATTGGAATGATACAGAGATTATCATGGCCCCTGCTGAATGAGACACAAATTCATGAAGCGTTCCATATTTTTTCAAAATGAACCCTAATATTATGTATAATCAAAATGCACTAATAAAAACATAAAAATTGGATTAGTTCATTAAAAATGCTTAGAATGAAATCTGGTATGCTCTAAACAGTCAAATAAATACTGCTGTTTAAAAAAAATAATAACAATGAGGTTCTATGTTGTTTGCAAATAATAAAATCAGACAATCTCAACATTAAGGAAAATATGCAGAAATGAGAATTTTCAATAATGTGGACAACATTGTAAATTAGTACTAATTACATGGGAAAGTAACCTGGCAATTTCAAATGAAATTGAAAATTCACACATTATGTGACTCAGTAGTTCTAATTTATATTTGTACCCTAGAGAAAAACTAACACCTGGCCACAATGAAAGGTATATAAAAGAATAAAGCAGGATTTTTTAAGACAGTGAAATAATATTTTGTATTTTGGAACTTTACTTCTTATTCTTTATCTTTTTTTTTTTCATCTTAGCTTAGATTCCTCCCAAAAGCAGAGATTAAGACTAGGTCTTGTATGCATATACAGGGGTTCCTTGGTATCCATTGACAATTGGTTCCCCTGCAGATACCGAAATCCACAGATGCTCAAGTCTCATGTGTCAAGTGGTATAACAAGTTCATACAGATGCAATTAAAAAATGAATTTTCAATCCATGGTTAGTTGAATCCACAGATGAGGAACACATGGAAATGGGGGGTCAACTGTAGATTATTTTGGAAAGTGACCCCATGAAATGGAGGTAGGAGACCTGGGAAGAGCAAAAGAAGGGAAAAAAGGAAAGCCAATCCAAGGATATGTACACCATGGGTCACATTTTAGTCAATTGTGTGGGCTTGATTGGTGCACTAGAGATTCCTTTGGGAATCACTTGGATGCACTAAAGAATTATTTGCCCCAGGAATAGAAAAAGAAAATGTTAATCCATGGGTTCCCAGCTTCCGTTGGCTAAGGATTGACCACTACGTAGGAATTTAACTCCCTCAAATTTTGAGGTTGTACATGGATCAGAATGGCTTAGCAGTCTCATTGGAACTCCTGGATAATGGTTATCTTTTCTTTTATGTGTTTCATTTCTTTGGCTTTTCATTCTGCTTCTTAGGAGAGTTCCCCAGCTTTATTTTCCAACTTTTCTCCTTCTTTTTATATTTGTACAATACATTTTTAATTTTCTCCAGTTACTCCCTTTTCTTGAATTACTTCTTTTTCCATAGCAACCTGTTCTTGTTTTATAGATGTAATAGCTTCTTGTGTCTCATGTGGTTTTTTCTTTTCAGAAACTTGTTGAAATCTTTCTTCCACTTCACTTTGTGATAATGGTCTTTTGTCTTAAGAGAGAGGGATAGAGAGAGAGAGAGAGAGAGAGAGAAAGAGAAACAGAGAATCAATTTTATTTAGTTTTTCATCTGGTTTTTGTTTCTCCAGTACATAGTTGTGTATGTGATGCTGGGGTTTGAACTTGGGTCCTTATGCATGCCAAGCAAGCACTTTAACCTCTGACCCACCACTCCAGCTGCTATGGTCTTTTATTTTCTAGGTGTGTTGATATCTACATTTATTAATATGATAACACTTTGATTTTTTAGGTTATTCCTTTGTATTTGATACATCTTTTTCCTGTTTAACTATATTGATGTTTCATTTTATAATCTGTAATTGCTTATCTGAGATGTGTATGTATTTTTTTTTTATGTGTGGTGTTTTGGTCTGATAATTAGGATGTTTTATAGTCTGATGTTCTAGTTGATAACTCTAATTTCTTTTGAGAGAATCCAGTTGTTATTTAGTTTATCATTTGGCCCTCATTACTCCAACCCTTCACCATGTACATGGTGCTGGGGTTTAAACCTGCAGACTCATGCATGCAAGGCAAGCGCCGTAACCACTGAGCCACTGCTCCAGCCCCTGATAACTCTAATTTTATGTAATATAATTAATTCTAGTATACAGTGAGATTTTAAGAATCCAGTCTGATAAATTATGCTTTTAATAGTATAATCTAGTTACATTTTTGTGAATAAGTATATATTTGAATTTTTAGAACCAGCTTAGGTATGTTTCTTCTCTTTTCTTTTTTCTTTTCTAACAGAGAGGGACAGTGAGAGAGAGAAAGAGAGAATCAATTTTATTTAATTTTTCATGTGGCTTTTGTTGGTCCAACACTTTGTTGTATACATGTTGCTGGGTTTGAACTCACATCCCTGTGCCTGCCAAGCAAGCACCAGAACTGCTGAGCCACCGCTCCAGCCCTTTATTTTTTTTCTTTTTAAAGATTGAGGGACGGGGCTGGAGCAGTGGCTCAGTGGTTAAGGCGCTTGCCTGGCATGCACAAGTACACGGGTTCAAACCCCAGCACCACGTACGCAATGAAGTGTCTGAGCACTGAAAGCCACATAAAAAACTAAATAAAATTGATTCTCTCTTCCTTTCTCTCTCTCTCTCCCTGTCCCTCTCTCTTTAAAAAAAAAAAAAGATTGAGGGACAATGAGAAAGAGAGAATCAATTTTATTTAGTTTTTCATGTGGCTCTTGTTGCTTCAACACTTTGTTGTGTGC
Source organism: Aplodontia rufa (assembly GCA_004027875.1). Classification (NCBI taxonomy): domain Eukaryota; kingdom Metazoa; phylum Chordata; class Mammalia; order Rodentia; family Aplodontiidae; genus Aplodontia; species Aplodontia rufa. Next base: position 59,457 of record PVKS010009167.1, on the reverse strand, counting down.
GTGGTGCTGGGGTTTGAACCCGCATACTAGCATGTAACCACCAAGCCACCGCTCCAGCCCCTTACCATTGTTTCTTTATTCCTTCTTTCTATTGATAAAATTTTAAAAAAATTCCAGCCTTCTTTTTTTGGTCTACTCATTTAGATGCTACATAATAGTTTCTTCACTATTTTGAGCGAATGCATACTTGACTTCTCATTTTTCTAACAAAAATAATGTAATTAAATATTTCAATTCTGCCTTTGGATATTGTCATAATTTAACAACTCATCAAAAAATTCTCTCCCTCCTTTTTTTTTTTTTTACTTCTTTCAAGTTTCCATTTTATATTTTTAACACAAAAAGACTTTTTTAGTAAGTAGTTAAATTTCTATGTCGTTCAATAATTGTTTTAGTGGGTGTCAAAATAAACTCTCAGGTATTAAATTAATAATTTATTGTTCAAATTTTTAAACACACAACTTTTAAATTGAAGTTTAACATCATAAAGAAATGTACAATGCCATACAGTTGACCATCATTTGTGAAAGGTATGTTCCGTAGAATCACCGTGAACACCGTGACTGCTGAACCATTGCTTCTAGGTGAAATACAGAGAAGTCTCCTAAGGGTCTCTGGTCATATTTCCAACAACCAAACAACACATGACCTTGTTTTATGTACGTTTCTGTTTAATGACACCTCATTTAATATGTATATTATTGATTCATTAATGTTGAACTTAACTGCCAGCAGCACTGTAACTCACACCTGAATGAGACTTAACTGACACGGTACTTTCTCTGTAGGACACCTCCCAGTCTTCCACTTAGGTAACATTTTAGCCCTGTGCTTGGTGTCCATTTTAAACAATGAAAACATCGTCAAGAAAGCATAAAAAGGCAATGAACAAATACCACCCTCCCTCTGCCCAAATCACATAGTACTAAGTACACTGTGTTTACATTGTGAGATCTGAAACAAATAGAATTATCTTATCCAACCTTGGCCGGGGAACACATGTGGTGACGCAAATGTTTCCCCTCAACCCATATGTCTGCAAATAACCACAGAGCTGAATAAGTATTGATTTGTGTTTACAAATAAATTTCAGTGAGTTGGTAAATTTGCAAATACATAATCAGTGAATAATGAAGAGTGATCATATGCAAAGTAAGAGAAAGTGAAGGTGCCAGGTAACTAGCACAAAAATCGAGAAATTAAACATTTCTGGAACCGTCTGGGTTTTATTCTGCACATAACCTCTATTGTGTCTTCTAACACTGGAGTTTCATCTCTTTTCTTCTTCCACATTGCATCAGTGGAAGTATGTGTTATGTACGCTTGTGTACTTGGTTTCTTTTTTTCAGTATTATGTTATTTACTACATTATTGGAGGTCATAAGAGTATTGGTCATTTTACTTTATTTTATTTTTTTATTCAGAAATTTATGTGTTGAATAAAAAAGCTTCTAATGAAATAATATAATATATATATTTTTATATATATGTATATATATATATATATATAAATTCTGAAAATTAGATTTATCCCCAAGAGTCCCCCTGCAATTACCCACCCCTATCCCTCCCCTCCTCCTTCCCAAGCATTGGTCATCTTAAAGCCTTTTTGTCTGTTCTATACAATTAATTTTGTGAGAAGTGACTTTGTGTTCCTCTTGCTGATTCTGTTGATTGTCTTCCCTAGAATTGTATTTCCTCGCATTCTGGCCGTTTGGATTTCAGGGTTATGTTAAGTGGGAAGCTTTCTATTTCTCTCCATCCTTCTTTCCTTTCTAGTAGTGGAGTAGTGTGCTACTGCCTCCCTGTGTCCCCCACTCCCTGTGCAGAGCTCAGTTCTGGAGAGGTGCTTCAGCCTGCCTCCTCTGCTGCACGCTGGGGATATCCATTCCCAGGCCCTGCAGAATTTGGCTCACGCTCTGCTTGTGCTATTGCCTCCCTGCCTTGTTTAGTGCATCTTCCTGTAAATAGTTGCACCAGCCTAAAAGGGGTGCCCACTCCAGCTACTCGGCTTCCTGCAGAGAGCCCGATTCCATTCTATGCTTGGTGTGGAGCTCTTTGTTCCCTATTTCTCTGCTGGTACCTAGAGTGACCCTTGCTTCCTCTTTGCTCATAACTGTGGATTTCTGTTTCCAGAGATGCTTGCTCTGTCTTTGATCCCAGTTATCTCTTTTGGTTATCCTTTTAATAATTGACCTGTCATTGCTATGTGTCTGGAGATGGGAGAAATTGTTGAAGTGTGAAATGCTGTCTCAAAGTCTGCATTGTTTTGTTTCCTCAGAGAGTAACACAACCACTTTTATCCTGAAATAAATAAAACAATGTTCAAGAGTCTCCACCTATGTGGGAGCAATACAAATATCCATCAACTGATGAATGGATAAATAACATGTGGTATATCTATTCAATGGAATACTAGTCATCCATTAAAAAGAATGGATATGGATTCACAATATAACATGGGTGGGCCTTAAAAACATTATGCTGGGCTACAGGTGTAGCTCAGTGGTAGAGTGCTTGCCTAGTATGTGTGAAGCCCTCATTCCAACCCTGGCATTACAAACAGCAACAAGAAAACATGATACTAAGTTTTAAAAAAAAAAAGCCAAATACAGAAGGCCATATATTGTATGATTTCGTTTATAGGAACAGAAAATAAATTGGTGATTTCCAACAGCTAGAGAGAGGGAATCATGGGACTGACTGTTAAAGGACCAGGAGTTTCTTTTTGGGGTGATGAAAACATTCTGTAACTAGAGAGTGGAGATGGTTGAACATTATAAAAGTACTGAGTGTACATTGCAATTTTATACTTTAAGTTAGTAAAATTTTATGATATGGTAAATTTTACCACAAGAAATAAAAGAGTCCATTTACCCTTTTGCACAGCTTCCTAACTGCTCATTTGCATTTATCACTCTTCATGTGCACCAACACAATTGTAGGTCCTATCTTTATTGAGCATCTTTCACATTATACTGCAAATTAATTTTCTTTATGTGTGTCCCTCTATCAGCCCATAAGCATTTTAAAGAAAAGGCTGTGTCCTATTCAGATTTGTATCTCGCCTACCTTGTTTAGTGCCTGGCACAGACTAAGTCCAAGAAATCCTTGCTGAATAAATGAGTGAACAGCTTAGTCAAATTGACATGGTCACTCAAAAAAACAAAAACTAAAAGACCCCCAAAACCTCATTCTTCTTCTGGGTCTCTCAGTTTGTCATTAGAATTATCCCCTGGGGAAAGGATTTTCATTCTGAAAAATTGTGATGCCCTCAAAGGCAAAGCTTTCAGTGTGAGGAAACAACTCAAACATCCCGACCACTCCCAGGGTCCTCTAAAGTCTGGCTTCCAAGTTCTCTCAATCCTAACCTAACTTCGGCTGGAGGTATAGTCGCAATGGCTGCAGGCTAAATTATTCAAATAGTTCTCAGCAACTAAACTCAAAATGCTTTTGCTGAGTCACTCTCCAGCACAAAGCATTTTCTTTATGAAGCTTTCATCTGTCCTCTGAGAGGTAAATTGCAAATTTCACAGCCTCACTCTACAGAGGTGGGTTAAATGACTTCTCCAAGGTCAGGGAACAAGCAATGGCATAAGCGATGCATCGAATTAGAAGAGATTTCTAGGAGGTCTATGTTCCTGCATTGAACCATGCATTTGTAACTGTTGGGGTTCACATTCCCCCAATATAACAACTACCAGATTAAGGTTCTGAGACACGAAAATTTCTCTTTTAATGTTAGCGCCAATATGCGAGGATATAAAGATGGATTTCCCCATGTTAGCCCTTTATACACTCAAAGTGATTTTTAAATCACCCCCTTTCTCTCTCCCATTTTAACATTTGCAGCCCTTTCATTAAAAGAAAAATTGGGAACTTGCCCTGTGCCAGGAACTCAAGATTCCAACATAAATAAAACCTAGTCCCTCTCTTCAAGGTGTGATTTCATATTCTTTCTTTAGGATTTACTTGATGTTCCTATTTCTGATTCTAACCCAGCTTTGTAAAGTGTGTTCCTAAATTTACCACTTGGCAAACTTTTTTTTACTAGCTTATTATTTTCTGTGCTTTTAATAAATAGGAAAAGTCAGTGTTAATCTCTTTTCATATTGTGCCAGTGAACAGAAGCCTGTGGACAAGTTGGGACTGTTGGTGTTGCACAGGAATCCCTTCAATTACCTGCAATGGAGCAGCTGGGCTTTTGTACATGAAAGATACAGAATAGAAATGAAAATAATTGCTTTCTAGCAGTGAGTATAAGTTCCGCAGGAACAGCTCCTTCATACACAGCATCCCCAGATCTGACATTATAAAGACAGCTCATTTGGCTTCACTGATACTAACAGGAAAACCCCCCAGTCACCACAGTGCTCTGCCTTTCTCAACCACTCTGTGTGCTATTGCTGAGGGACAGCAGATTTCTCTGTCTTCCTGTCACCTAGGGGAACCAAGGAAACTGAAGCCATCATTTCTTTTGCTGACTCAATAGCCTAGGGAAGGGGGATGTCTAGGGTCCTTGGTCTGCTTTGAAAGGAACATGCTAGGATATCAAAAACGATTTCCACAGTGTGCCTCCAACAATGAGGCTGACTACTCACCTGCAAAATAGAGTTACACAATAAAAGGATTTGGGAAGAAAAAGATTGTTAGGGAAATACTGTTTTCTTTAAACTTCAGGGCCAGTTTTTTTTTTTCTATCTGGTAACAGATGTGTTAGCTCGGAGTCACCTGTCATTCATTTGTTTGGACCACAAATGTTCAGCTACTCCATATAAGCGAGGCATTGAAGGGTCTTCTTTGGATGTGAGAATGACTTCTCCCTCCTCTGAATGCCTCTTGGACCATATGCTTTCCTGTAACTATATTAAACTACATCCATGAGGGCACGTATTGTTGTTGGTCTTGCTTTTTACCATCTTAGTTTATGCTTCCCAGAACCAGATCCTGGAATAAGGATTAAAGTGCAAGGAATTAAATTAAGAGGTGATCACAAGAAACACTGGTGAGGTAGGAGACAAAAAGAAGGTAGTTGGCAAAAAACAAGCAAATGAACAAACCTGCCTCCCCAGCCCCCTGCCAACTGCAGCTTAATCCCACTGGGGAACTCTGGAAAACAGGGTATAACACTAATCTCAGGGTTACTCCACTTGAGTGAGGGAGTTGGGCATTTATATGCCAATTTCCATAGGTAGTTGACTCCTATGAAGCATTAAACAAATATCCATATGGAAAATATTGAACCTCAGTCCTTACCTCATTCCACACAAATAATTAAAAGCAAGAAAGATCATAGCCTAGGTGTAAAAATTGAAAACATAAAGTGTCTAGAAGAAAATTATAGGAGAATGTGTACAACTTTGCACACATACACATTTTGGCAAGGTTCTTTTTTTTTTCTTCAAGCAGATAGATTTTATTTTAAGAAAATAACAGAAAGCAAAGTATAGGGAAAAGAGCAGACTTTCCCCAGAGTGGGAGAACGGGACATAGCCCAGCAAGTTTCTTTTAGGCAGAATATAACATACACACACACACACACCAAAAAAAAAAAAGAAAACCCTGAAAATTTAAGAAAACTACTTCATCAAAATTAAATGTTTGCTTTTTGCAAAACATTGTTAAGAAAATGAATAGACAAATCACAGAATTTGATAATATTTTCACCACAAATATCTAACAAAGGGGGCTGGAGAGGTGGTTCAGTAGTTACAGCCTTTGCCTGGCATGTGTGAGGATGCGGGTTTGAATCCCAGCACCACGTACACAATGAAGTGTTGGAGCAACAAAAGCCACATAAAAAACTAAATAAATTGATTCTCTCTTTCTCTCTCACTGTCCTTCTCTTTCATTAAAAAAAAATCTTATGAAGGACTAATATCTAGAAATATATAGATATGTTTATATATATGTTTATATATATATATATTAAGATTTCTTAAAACTCATTAATGGTAAAATATTTAGAAAAAAGCATTTCACAACGTAAGATACACAAATAGCCAAATAGCCATTTGAAATGGGGCTCAACATTATTCATCATCAGGGAAATGTAAATTAAAGTCACTATGAGAAACCACTGTGCCCCCATCAGAGTGGTTAAAACTAAAGATGACGATGCAAATGCCACTAATGATGTAGAACAACAGAAACTCCTGTGTTTTGCATTTTGCTAGTGGCAGTACGAGTGGTACAAGCACTATTGGAGGACTCTTGGAGGACTCTTTGGCAGTTTTTCTTTTTCTTTTTAAGAGAGAAGGAATGTTAGAGCGAGAGAATCAATTTTGTTTAGTTTTTCACGTGGCTTTTGTTGCTCTGATACTTCGTTGTGTACGTGGTGCTGGGGTTCAAACCTGTGTCCTCACGCATACCAGGCAAGCACCGAAACTGCTGAGCCACCACTATAGCCCCTGATGTTTTTTTTTTTTAAATAATAAGAAAATAAACATGTATCTTTCTAGGACCCAGCAATTCCATTCCTATGTTTACTGAAGATAAATGCGAGCACACTTGTACAAGAATGTTCATAACAGCTGGAGCGGTAGCTCAGCGGTTAAAGTGCTTGCCTGGCATGTGCCAGGATACCGGTTTGAACCGCAGCACCACGTACACAACTAAGTGTTAGAGCAACGAAAACCTTATGAAAAACTAAATAAAATTGATGTCCCCCTTCCATCCCTCTTTCTCTTAAAAAAAAAAAGACTGTTCATAACAGCTTAAGAAAAACATACTGGAAAGTAATGCAGATGTCATCAATAGGGGAAGAACAAGGAGACTGCAAAACAAAACAATCATATGGTAGAATGCCATTCAGCACTAAAAAGGAATGAACTATTGATACATATGACACGGATGCAGTTAAAAAAAAAGCAGATATAAATGGGTCCATGATGTATGGTTTCAAATATAGAGAACCAGGACAGGAACACTTAGCTGTAGTGATAAAAATCAGATCAGTGATTGTCTTTGTTGGGTGGGGGTGGGGGGTTAAGGGAAAGGAGGCACTTACAAGGGAATTGAGGATTTTGGAAATGCTCTGTATCTTATTCTGTTTGGTGATTACAAGAGTATACATAGATGTCAAAACTCACTTAATTGAACAAATTTGAGATCTGTGCTTTTTATTGTATAAAATTGTACATTAATAAATGTCACAGTTCACTGTTTAAAAAAGAGAATATATTAGCTATTAAAACTATGGAGTAATTTGCTAAGTATTTTGTTCCCCACTAGAGTGTAAGCCATAGGAGGGTAGAAGCTATGTTATGTCAGTTTTGTACTCTGCAATATCCCCAGCACCTTGTATGTTGCTTGGGTCCTCTTGAGTGTCATTAATATTATAAATTTGTACAAGCCTCGTGGATTGAGCTGTGGTTTTATCATATCTCCCTCTGCAGACGTGACCTGTTCTTGGCAGACACTGGCGGCCCCAGAAGCTTGAGTGCAGGTGCATTGTCTAGGAAGAGAGCTTGCAGGTGGGAACCCAGCAGGGCCCTGGGTGTCCTTGGGCACTGACAGGGTCCCAACTGTGAGCACCATCTGCTCCTGCGAAGGGTGAATGACAGCAGCTGCAGCTCTAGACCTGGAAGGTGAGTGCCTCTGAGACCCAATGACAGGCTCCCATTTCCATCCTCCCTTCCTATAGCAAGCCCATGGAAAGTCACTTTGCCCCTGTAACAGAAAGTACCAACATGTGTACCACTTTGCAATGTATGAAGCATTTCCCCACGTTTGTTCTTTTTTTTTTTTTTTAAGAGAGAGGGAAAGAGTGTATGATAGAGAGAGAAAAAGAGAATCAGCTTTATTTATTCATCTTTGTTACTGACAATCAGTTGTGTATGTGGTACTGGGGTTTGAACCCTCATGCATCCCAGGCAAGCACTCCAACCACTGAGCCAGTGCTCCAGCCCCTCATATATGTTCTTATTTTATCCTGTCAATGACCCTGTAAAGTAATTGTTTAATAACCCTATGTTTCAGAGAAGTTAAATGACTTTCCCAAGGTCACACAGCTGGCACAGCTTGGGACTCAAACCGAACTTTTAATCATTTACTACTATATTAAGTGTAGTATTGCCATTTTTTTTTTGTAAGAGAGAGGGAGCGAGAGAGAGAGAGAGAGAAAAAAAAGAGAAACAAATTTTTATTTAGTTTTTCATGTGACTTTCATTGCTCCAAGACTTTGTTGTGTACAGGGTGCTAGGGTTTCAACTCGGGTACTGGCAGAAGCCAGGCAAGCGCCCTAACCGCCGAGCCACCGCTCCTACCCTTAACATTGCCATTTTTAAAGGGGAAAAAAATTGTAGTATTGCTTTGTCATTAAAGAACCTTCAGAAGCAGTTCCTGAAATCTGACGCCTTCAGTAGGTTTTATTGAAAAGAGAAGATAACAAATCCCCTTTGCCTTTCATCCAAATTATCCCATATGGCACTGGACTACCACTAGGATAGTGTCCCTTCCCTGTCCATATTTTCCACATTCCTCACTACCGTGAAAAATCCATGCTCCCTAGATGCTGTTCCATGCTCTTTTGCCCCAACTCACTTTTGTAACCTCATCTTCCTCAAAAAAAAAAAAAAAAAAAAAACCAACTTTGTAACCTTGCTAGCTGCATCATTATCCTCATCTCTTCAACTTTGCTCCTCAACTACCCCTGCATGAGGAATACCAGTTTCCTCCATCTTCCCTTGGGAAATCTCACCCTTCAAGTCCTAACTCAAATACCTCTCTGCACTCCCTGTTGGTAGATTTTTACTTAATCTGAATCCTTAGAGTACATTGACTGTCAGGTATCACGGGTATATTTGTACCTTGTTTTATCCTCCTGATTAGGTCCTGCGGTCCCAGAGGTGAGAGATGCCTTACCTATTTCTGTAACCAGATGCTGACTAGCATAGTTGCTTGCACAATGTAGATATATGGTGCTTTGTAGAGTGAATAGATCACCACCTTTCCAACCGTTGTCCATGCATTTAATATCCTTTGTTGTGAAGAGTTTAAAAAACAGTATTTTAATTTTATCTTATGTTTGCTTAACATAGCCTCCACCTTCTGTATACTTCGCTTCTGACTTGACACAGACTTTTTTGAAAGCCTAAGTTCTTTGCAAGTTGGGGCCGGTAGGTGGGAGAAATTATGGATTTCAGTGTCCTCTGGCTCTGCCATTCACTGGCAGTAAACCTCTGACAATCACATTTACCCTCTGGCCCTTGTTTTGCCTTCCCCTGTTCTGTGCGGGTAATAATCCCTATTTTGCTTCTTCACCACAAGGCTGTTGGGAGGGTAAATGAAATAACAGATGCAGAAGTGCTTGGTCAACTATAAATCACCCAGAAATACCGTTTAGCAGCACCTGCTGTTCTAAGGAGGCACCCCTTTTGTTGCAGGCCACCCCTACCCATCTGCTCCTCTCTTATAGTGGAAAAGAAGGGCCAGTCTGGGGTAGCATTACAGGGGACGCAGGATGATGACAAAATAACCCATTTCTTGAATGGCTTCTGGGGCTGTGCTGTGGTGGGGCGGCTGCTGCTGCGAAGAGGAAAATGCACGTGTGCAGGGAGCACGTGTGCAGGGAGCGTCAGGGATCAGGTAGTTACGAGGACCGACGGGGTCAGTTTGTAAAATTTCCCGAGCTGCTGGCGGGAAGGTGAGGGCCCCACTGCTGCAGTGGCAAGATCTATTATGAAGTGCATAACCGCCTGCAAGGCAGAAACTGATCCTCTCCGCTGGGTGTCCTAGGTTAAGAGCAACGCCAGAGCCCCAGGTGCCGGTTGGGAGAACATTCTGGGTCTGTCTAGGGGCTTCGGCGGAAGGGAGAGGGCGGGTCTTAGATCGCTTCCCCTTCTGATTGGCTAGCTGTATGGATTGGCAGGTCCCAGCAGGCTGTGCGCACTGGACGCAGACATGGCGCAGGTGGGGAAAGAGGACCCGGGCGCCGGCCTTGCGGGAGGAGAAGCCACACAGTGGCCTCTGCAGCGGTATGGTCGCTTCATGCTCTCAGGTACCGGAGAGCTGCCTGGGCCTGGCCCAGAAGTTGGCCTCAGTGCTTCCCCGACGTGGAAGGTGAGGCGAAAGGGCAGGCCTGGCCACCAGGTGCTCGCACCCCAGGGAGGGCGTTAAGTAAGGGCCTTGCCATGCGGATGGGAGAGGGGAAAACTGAGGGACGGGCAGGTGTGTTGAGGAATGGGCAGGCTGACCGTTTACATAGGAAGTGTGTGTGTGTGTGTGTGTGTGTGTGTGTGTGTGTGTGGAGGTGGGTGGTGGTGGTAAGAGTAGTAGGAGTCACAGGCAAAATGTGAACCCCTTCCATTCTTGAAATAATTACGTAAGGGAGTAGAGTAGTAAGCATTCTTATATTCAATAAATATTGAGCATCAGACATACTAGACTGTTAAGGGTGCTGCGTATCTAGCAATGAACAAGATATAAATGGCCTCTGCTATCATTGATGTTTTTAGTCTAGAGAACATAGTATATACCCAAATAACCATGTAAATTATGGAAGAGAGGATTGAATTATCCGAAACCAAGTTGTCGTGTACCTTGGTAGTCAGGCACCCATACAGGACTACATTTGAATTCTAGCGTTATGTGTGTTTGTGTGTGCGCCAGATTTCCCCCGCCCCCCATCCAACCAGCTATTGAACCAAGGCCTCCTGCTTGCCAAACACGTGCTCTACCTTTGAGCTACACTTCCAGCCCGAGTTGAGCCTTTGCCACTGAATTTCCATGACCTTGATCAAGCCACTTAACCTCTCTGTACCTTTTTTTTTTTTTCCTTAAAGAGCGAGGGACAGTGAGAGAGACAGAGAAAGAGAGAAACAACTTTATTTAGTTTTTCACATGGCCTTTGTTGCTCCAACACTTAGTTGTGTATGTGGTGCTGGGGTTTGAACCCAGGTCCTCGTGCTTGCCAGGCAAGTGCAGAAACCGCTGAGCCACCGCTCCAGCCCCTCTGTACCTTGTTTATCTTAAAATAAAAATAAGTCACATGGTGCACACCTGTAATCCCAGCTACTGAGGAGGCTATGGAAGGTGGATCACAGTTCAAAGCCAGCCTCAGCAACTTGGGGAAGTTCTAAGCAACTTAGTGAGACCCTGTCTCAAAATAACATATAAAAAAATGGACGGGGGATGTGGGTTAAGCACTCCTGGGTTCAATTCCCAGTAGTAAAAACAAACAAACAAACAAACAAAAGAAATAATGTCAATATTAGGGTTGTTTTGAGGAGTGACTCACTAGTATATAACAATCACCTATAACAGTGCCTGGTGTATATTAAGTTTCTAAGAGCTTGCTGTTATTAATTTTTGTTATGGTGGTATGTTTTAACAGTGCCTTGCTAGTCATTCAGTTCCTTTGGTCTTATTGACTGTAGGATGTGGAGCGTGGGGTGTTGGATTATGGATGCACACACAGGACATACACACAAGTGTGTGTATGCACATGTCTTGTGTGCTTTGGGCAACAATAAGAGAAAAGTAAAATAAATAAATAAATATTCCAGGTAGAAGACAACATGTGGAAAGGTCTCACACCTGGAAAAACCTCATCATGTGTAATATACAGAGAGAAGGCCAGTAAGGTTGGTGTTTAGGAAATAAAGGAAATGATAGTGTGAGATGAAGCTTTCTGGGGAGGCAGGTAGGTGTCTTGTGAATATTATCTAAAAGTCTAGAGGAAACTGCTGAAGGGTTTTAAGCAGGAGCATTTTCCTCTCTGAAAGATCACTCAAACTGCAGTATGGGGGAGTATGAGTGAATTCAAGTAGGTCATTTAGAATGCTATACAGTGTTGTAGGCCAGAGATGGTAATGACTAGATCTGGGGATGGCAGTAGAGATAGAAAATTGTGTATATATTTTAGAGGCCAAAAATGACAGGACTTAATGATTGATTATATGTGAGTGGTGAGATAAAGAACACCCTGGTTTCTGGCAGAAGCAACTGGGTACATGGTTGGGTAATGGAAATAATGGAGGAGGAACCCTGAGGGAGATTTTGTTTTTGGATGTATTGAGTTTGATATATTTACGAAGCATCCAAGTGGAGACATGGACTAGGTATTTGTGTATACTGTTCTGGACTCAGAAGGCAGATCTGGGCTGAAGATCTGAAGGTGTGCGTTAGCAACATCAGTTGATATTTATAGCCTGGGACTACATGAGATTCCAGGACCAGGCCCTAAGGTAGTCCAACGTCTGTAAGTTAGGTAGAGGGGCCATAGTCCCCAAAGAAGATTGACAAGGGACAGAGAATTGGGAAGCGCTCACAACAGTAAAGGTTAAATAGTGCTAACAGGAGTTATTTCAAGAAGAGAATGAATGATTAACTTTGTTGAATGATTCTTCAAAGTGACAAAAAATGACCAAAGGGTATCTATTACATTTAGCCCCATGATGGTCTTTCCCAGTCTTTACAAAAAAAAAAAAAAAAAAAAAAAAGCTTCAGTACAGTGAAGGGAGTAGAAACCAGATAGGAATGGGCTGAAGAATGAGGAAATGGAGCCAGTATACATACACAATTCTAAGAGTGTTGGCTGTGAATGTGAATAAAGATAGGGCATCACATTCTAGAATATTAAAGAGCTCTCCCAAAAGCTTAAAATCAAATAGACCCATTAAAAAACATTACATACTTAGTTGTGCTCTTGTGGAACTGTGTCCTGAGAAATGATATAGTATGAAAATGCAAAAAGTGATGAGAAAGAGTTAAATTCAAGGATGACGGATCTATAATTGGATCTTATAAAAAACTGGGTTTGGTTGAGGACACATTTAAATTTTGAGACTGCTTCAGTGGGTTTCTTAATAACTTCTCAATTCTTTTTAACCCTTCCTTCTATGCCATCTGTGTTGGGTGCACAGATGAAGCTGGATAACTTGCAACCCAGAAGCCATGGCTTTTGACCATTTTAAGAAGTTTTGATTGTTAATGCAGTTTTTTCCTTCTGTTTGCAAAGCTCTTCATAATTGTTTAGAAGGAACAGCACTTTTCAACAGTTTTCAAATGTTTGGCATACAGCCATGGCCACAGTGACAAGAGATGAGGCTGGCTTTTGCAGAGCTTTTGAAATCTGAACATTTGTACCTTCCTTTGAATCTGTACCAAACCTGCCTGCTGTGATCAGTTTTAGCCTAGGTTTGTCTTGTCTTTTATTTTTTTTAATGAAAGAGAAATAAGATTTGTTCTGTTCTGTGAACATTGACTATTGTGCGATAATAGTAATAATAAAAGATGATGTCATCTAAAGAACTGTACTCTCTTAAGTCTTATTTTAAAAATATGTGGTACCTGCAGTAAAAATACATGTTAGGCAAAGCACAAAAATCTATTATGGTGGGGCTGGAGTGGTGGCTCGGTGGTTACAGTGCTTACCTGGTATGTGTGAGGACACAAATTCGTACCCCAGCACCACGTAAACAACAAAGTGTTGGAGCAACAAAAGTCACATGAAAAACTAAATAAAATTGATTCTTTCTCTCTTTCTGTCCCTCTCTCTTAAAAAAAATATAGTGGAGGATAGAATCATTCTGGCAATTTTTTTCCTAAGGAAATTTCAAATTCAACCTTGGATAAACCAATTTTGAATTTTTTCTTTTTTTCTCCCAAATTATGGGGAAATCTGTTCTGGCTCTGTAATATATAGTTGCTTAATTACAGAGAAGACTTTCATCATAGTTGCCACATGCTAAGACAAAAATGTCAACACAAGAATCAAAATAAATAGTATAACAGAACTTTTAAGAACTTTTAAGTCCCAGTTGAGGGGTAAGAGCAAGTTTGAGATATAAAGATTCATGTATATTTATGTCTCTGAATTGAATTATTCTTATTAAAAGTCACTATCTGGAGAGAAAATAACCACAGTTTGAAAGCAAATTAAAGTTTTTCTAACAGTTTAAAAAACGAGAAAAATCATTTACTGCTCTACTACTCAGATTTTATTGTGCATAGAAATCATCTGAGGATTTTGTTAAAAATGAGAATTCTGACTCAGTCAAAATAGATTTGGTATGGGGAATAAAATTCTATAGTTCTAACAAGCTTCCAGGTGACATAAAATTAATAAAGTTAATTTATGAAGTTATGGTAAGTTAATCAGACCACAATGAATATGCAGACATTTTACTAATAGGTTAATATTTAAACCATCTGTTGTCATTTAAGTGGAATGAACAAATGACATACAAAGTTGAACTTGATTTTTGGTCCTTACATCTGTTGGCCCAGCCTTTCTGAAAAGATCATCATAATGACAGTTCGATCCATTTTATGTATTTTATAGTTGAATGTAATTTAGTCTACTCATTTGAGAATAATTTTGAAAGGCGATGTTAATTGCAGGTTGCTTTTAAATTAAAATTTTACCATGTTTTTCAAGTTCTCAGTGTTTCTCAGACATGCCCTAATTGGTTGAACCTGACACTTTTTTTTTCAAGAGAGAGAAAGAGTAAATCAATTTTATTTAGTTTTTCATATGGCTTTTGTTGCTCTGACACTTTGTTGTGTACATGGTGCTGCGGTTTGAACTTGCATTCTTGCCCATGCCAGCCAGGCACCGTAACTGCTGAGCCACCTCTTCGGCCCTAACTTGACAACTTCTTAAGTTTATTTTTTTCCTTTCAAAGAAAAAAAATCATCCTTTAATTTTTATAGGAAGAACTTAAAATTTAAATGCCCTTCTTAGAAATTAAGAAGTAGGGGCTGGAGTGGTGGCTCAGTGGTTAAAGTGCTTGCCTGACACACATGAGGATCTGGGTTCAAACCCCAGCACCACATGCACAACTATCAGAAAAACAAAAATCAGATTGAAAAATGTATATAATTGATTCATTCTATGTCTTTCTCTCCTCCTCCCTCCCTCTCTCTCTCTCCTCTATGTCTTAAAAAAATTAAGTAGAATATGAAGTTTGTACTTGAAATGAACTTGTAAATGTGGATTCAACATAAGAAATACTTTGGGTCTTTTTTTTTACATTTTGTATGTCTACTGTCTATAAACTACCCAGCATATGATTGGTGTTTAGTAAATATTTGTTGTATGATAAGTTTTCTTATGACAATGTTATATTATGAAATTATAGTTATTATTTATTGTTTTGGTATATTTCTTACAGCAGCCTTCTGAAGCAAATATTATACCTATCTTACAGATAAGTGAACCGAAACATGCAGCGGTTCAGTGATGTTTCTAGGAATACAGAGATAAGTTGGGAAGAAACAGTTCAGATTCTGGAATTCCTGTTTCTAAAACTTGTGCTTTTAATCACTGTGTGGCTTGCCTCAAAAAGTGTTAATATTTCATGTGGGAACCAGCAGTGCAATGATATGGAGGAGGAATTTTGAGATTAGCACACAGGGTGAAAATGACAAAGATGACAACTTTGTTTTTAAGGAAAATTAAATATTCAGTAAAACTCCAAGAAAATTATTTTTTAAAATACTAAAATAATAGTTTTTTGCATGCCTGATGACTTTTGAGTGGATCTCTATTGTGAATTTTACCATATTGGGTACAGGATATTTCTGTATTCCTATAAATATTCTTGAGCTTTTTTTCTGGGATAAGTTACTTGGAAACAGTTGGATCCTTTCAGGTCTTTCTTTTAAACTGTGTCAGGTGGGACCAGAGTAGCACTTGGTATAGGATAATTTTTCCCCCATTCCCGAGGCAGAACTCTTTACTCCACCCAATATCCCATAAATTAAGAGGACTTTTATTCTGGCTGATTAAAACAGGCCTTATTCCTTGCCCTCTGTGAACCTAGGGATTGCTTCCTTAAATCCTTTCAGGTGGTTTCTCCCCCCCCCCCCCCAATCTCTGGTAGTTTCTTCACATATAAATACTGATCTGTACTCAGCTGAAGGGTAGAGCTTTGCAAGCAACTGTAGTTCACTCTGGGTGAAGCTCTCCCCTGTCTGATATTCTGTGCTGCAAACTTTAGCGTCTCTGACCTCCTTGAATTTGCAGCTTCATCTCCTAAACTCAGGGGACTCACCAGGCCTTGACTGTGTTTTTCCTCTTTTCATTTCAGCCTGGACACTCTCCAAGAAGTCACCTGGGGCAATGGTGGGGCTCACCTCCTTTATTTCTTACTATTTCTCAGAAATCATATGCTTTATTGTTGATTCTCAGTGTCTTAAAAACCATTGCTTCTGCTTGTTTGTATAGTTTTTTAGTTGTTTCAGACAAGAGAGTTAATATGATCCCTGTTACTTCATGATGGCCTGAAATGGAAGTCTACAATGGGTTTTTTGATTTAGTTCCACTACATCTAATTCTGCTTTAGGTCTTCAGTTCAAAAATATATTAAATTATTTACTGGGTTCTTGTTGTTTAGCGAGGTATTGGAGATGTTATGGAACTGTCCTTGTGATTCACACAATCTTAAAATAGTCATGTTTCCCTTAATGACAGGGATATATTACATTCTGAAAAATGTATCTTTAGACAATTTTGTTGTTATGTACATATTACATTGTATATTATACAAACTAAGATGGCTGTGATGTCATTTGGTGATATAGTTTTATGGAACCACTGTCTTGTATGTAGTCTGTGTTGACTGAAACATTGCTAAATAGCCATGACTGTATTAGAGGATTCAAGTGCAGGATTACAAGAATAGGTAGGACCTAGTCCCTGGAGCCAGGTACTCAAAAGTGGGCAGACTTCTTTCATCAGGGTTTCTCCCAAGCTGCTTGTTGGAAACACAAGTTCATGCTTCCTGGGATAGGTCTATTGAATTAGAGTCTCTGGGATGACTCTCACATGATTTTCCTGTACTGCAGTCAGTCCTCATGCCCCAATTCTGAAGAAAGGGTGTGAAAGAGGAAACAATTGACAAGGCAGTACTGATGTTATAGAGCACTTTTACAGTTTACAAAGTATTTTCTTAACCCTCTTCCCATTTAGTTCTCACAACTCTTTAAGTTTTATGATGTTATACACAAGAAGCTGAGATCCAGCAAAATTGAATAACTTGCTGAAGGCTACCTTAGGAAGCAGAAGAACTGATTCTAATATTCCAGTACTCCAGTTTTGGTCGGGTGCAGTTGCACACACCTGTAATCCCATTGGCTCTGGAGGTTTTAGGCAAAAGGATCACAATTTCAAAGCCACCCTCAGCAACTTAGCTAGGCCCTAAGAAACGTAATGAGACTCTGTCTCACAAAAAAATAAAATGGGCTGGGGACGTGACTTAGTGGTTAAGCACCCCTACATTCAATCCCTGGTACCTAAATAAAAATAAACAAGTAAATAAAATTCCAGTCTTCCTTAAGCCAGTCCTCATTGTACTGTGTGCTGCTACTTCCTGTGTTGGTTTCTTCTCTCATGAGGATGTAGAAGTATCATCAAGAATTATTAATTTTGGGGCCGAAGTGGTTGCTCAGAGGTTATGGCGCTTGCCTGGCGTGCATGAGTATGCAGGTTCAAACCCTAGCACCCATGTACACAACTAAGTGTCGGAGCAGTGAAAGCCATGTGAAAAACTAAATGAAAATTGATTCTCTCTGCCTCTCTCTCTCTCTCTCACTGTCCTCTCTTAAAAAAAAAGAATTATTAATCTTACCCAATAGGCCTAATCAAATGAGAAACTCACCAAGGCACATCACATTCAGAATATGAAACAGGGAAATCAAGCAAAGAATATTAAAAGCTGTAAGGGAGAAACAGCAAATCACATTTGGAGGCAAACCAATAAGAATCACCTCTTTTCAGCTCAGACTCTGGAAGCAAGAGGATCATTGAAGGAGATCTTTCAGTGTCTGATTAACCACAACATACAGCCAAGAATATTATACCCTGCAAAATTCAGCTTCAAAATTAAGGAGGAAATAATAATTTTTCATGATAATATCAAACATGTGGCATTCATGTACAGAAAACCAGCTTTATGAAGAATCCTCAAAGATAAACTCCAGATAGAAGAATAAGCAAACACTACTCAATACCCACAAATAGGAAATTCAGTAAAGGTACATGCTATCAAGCGACAACCAGGATAGCACAGAACTTACTAATAAAACACAATGACTAGGAACCACAACCACAGAACTATTCTAACACTGAATGTGAGTGGTCTCAGCAAATCACTCAAAAGACACAAATTAGCAGATTGGATACAAAAACAAAATCCAACAATATGCTGTTACAAGAGACCCACCTTACAGCCAATGATATCCATAGATTGAGGGTGAAAGGATGGAAAAAAATCTACCATGTGTATGCCCAATAAAGCAAGCTGGTGTTGCAGTACTTATATCCAACAGAGTAGATTTCAAACATAAACTAATCAGAAGAGATAAAGAAGGCCACTGTATATTAGTAAAGAGAACAATGCAACAGGAAGATACAACCATACTAAATATATACTCTCCAAACAACAATCCTTCCAACTATGTGAATAAATTACCCCATGACATAAAACCACTTGTGAACCTCAATACAGTAATACTGGGAGACTTCAGCACTCCTCTGTTACCAGTAGACAGATCGCCAAAGCAAAAAGAACCAAGAGATCTCCAGCCTGAACAACTCCATAAATCAAATGGGCTTAACAGACATCTATAGAATATTTCATACCAAATTGGCTGAATAATCCTTCATCTCAGCAGCACGTAAATCCTTCTCCAAAATAGATAATATTCTAGTTCACAAAGGAAATCTCAGCAACTATAAAAAAGTAGATACTATTCCATGTATGCTATCAGACTATGATGCCATGAACTAGCAATTAATCGCAAAAATTATAACAGAAAACACATGTGCATGGACAGAGAATAATACCCTATTAAATGAAGAAAGGATCCAAGAAGACATGAAAGCAGAAATCAAGAAATTCTTGGAAGAGAATGAGAATAAAGATGAAACACATCAAAACCTCTGGGACAGCATGAAAACATTTTAAGGGGAAAATTCATAGCACTGAGTGCCTACATTAAAAATGAGGAGAGATCCCAAATAAATAAGTTTATGCTGCACCTCAAATCCCTACTGAAGGAAGAACAGTCTAGTCTCAAAGCTAGTAGAAGACAGGAAATAATCAAGGTTAGAGCTGAAACCAATGAAATCAAGAACAAAAAAAATCAAGAAAATGCATCAAAGAAACAAAGGCCTGGTTCTTCCAAAAAATAAATAAAATTGACAGACCCCCTAGTTAACCTCACTACAAGGTAGGAAGGAATTGAAGCAAACCAATAAAATCACCAACAAAAAGGGAGCAATCTCCACTGACCCCGTGGATATCCAACGATTATCAGAACATGTTTTCAAAACTATACTCTTCTAAATTAGATAATCTGGAAGACATGGACAAATTTCTAGACACACACAACATCCCCAAATTGACACAGGATGATATCGAAAGCCTAAACAGCCAAATAACAGGCACCGAAATTGATACAGCAACAAAAAGCCTTCCAAAGAAGAAAAGCCCAAGACCTGATGGATTCCCCAATGAGTTTTACCACACCTACGAGGAGGAGCTAACACCTCTCCTTATTAAGCTATTCCAAGAAATTGAAAAGGAGAGAATGTTCCCAAACACTTTTTATGAGGCAACCATAACTCTGATACCAAAATCCAACAAAGATACATCAAAAAAAGAAAACCACAGACAAGTTTCCCTGATGAACATCAATGCAAAAATCCTTAATAAGGTTCCAGCAAACCAATTTCAAGAAGATAATTCATGACAAATCAAGTGGGCTTCATTCCAGGCAGGCAAGGCTGGTTCAACATTCGCAAGTCAATTAATGGGATTCATCACTTAAACAGAATTAAGGACAAAAACCAACAATCATCTCAATGGATGCCCAAAGGCCTTCAATAAAATTCAGCACCCAATTATGATCAAAACTCTGGAGAAGATTGGGATCAAAGGAACTTATCTTACATATATAAAGGACATATATGACAAACCCTCAGCTAGTATAATACTAAACAGAGAAAAGCTGAAAGCATTACCATTAAACTCAGAAACAAGACAAGGCTGTCCACTCTCTCACCATTTTTATAGTCCTCAAGACCCTAGCTGGAGCAATCAGGCAAGAGAAAGAAATCAAAGGAATAAGAATAGGAAGAGAGGAAGTCAAATGATCCCTTTTTGCTGATGATGTGATCCTATATCTGGAAGATCCAAAAAACTCCACCAGACAACTGATTGAATTTATAAACAGATTTAGCATGCTGTCAAGCTACAAGATCAACACCCATAAATCAATAGCTTTCCTATATTCTAACAATAGTAGGGCAGAAGAAAGAAATCAGGAAATGGGTCCCCTTCACAATATCATCAAAAAGAATAAAATACTTGGGAATTAATCTAACAAGGTAAGTAAATGACTTCTACAATGAAAATTATCGACCATTGAAGAAAAATTGAAGAAGACCTGAGAAGATGGAAAAATGCTCCATGCTCTTGGTTAGGCAGAATTAATATAATTAAAATGGCCATTCTGCCGAAGGCACTATGCAGATTCAATGCAATCCCCGTCAATATTCTAATGTCATTCTTTACAAATGTAGAAAAAGCAATTCTCAGATTCATCTGGATCAACAAGAAACCCAGAATAGGCAAAACATTACTAACCAAGAAAGTCAAAACAGGTAGGTTGAAATACCAGATCTAAAACTACTATAGAGCTGTAGAAATAAAAACAGCATCGTACTGGTGTCACAATAAGAATAAAGACCAAGAGAATAGAATAGAAGACTCTAAGAAAAACCCAAAAACCTGTAAACATCTGATCTTTGACAGAGGGGGTCAAAATATAACATGGAAGAAAGACAGCCTATTCAGTAAATGGTTCTGGACAAACCGGACAGCTACTTGCAGAAAGTTGAAATTAGATCCTTATTTCTCACCTTGCACAAAAATCAAATCAAAATGGATCAAAGAACTAGAAATTAAACCAGCTACCATTACAACTGCTAAAAGAAAAATTAGGTCCAACATTTCAGCACTTAGGAGTAGGCAAAGACTTTCTCAACAAGACTCCCAAAGCAAAAGAATTAAAGTCAAGAATTAACAAGTGGGATGCCATTAAATTAAAAAGCTTTTGTTCAGCGAAGGAATTGGTGAAAACTGTCAAGAGAGAACCTATAGAATGGGAGATAATCATGGCCTGTGATTTCTCTGACAGGGGACTAATATCCAAAATTTACAAAGTACTCAAAAAACTTAATATTAAAAACACAAATAATCCAATCAATAAATGGGCCAAAGAGCTAAACAGAAACTTCTCAACAGAGGAAATTGAGCTAGCTGATGAATACATGAGAAAGTGTTCTAAATCATTAGTAATCAGAGAAATACAAATCAAAACTACATTATGATTTCACCTCCAGTCAGATTGGCAAAAGTGAAAAATCTGAACAATAACAAACGCTGGAGCTGTTGTGGGTAAGTAGGAACACTTGCACACTGTTGGTGGAACTGCAGATTGGTGTAGCTGCTCTGGAAAGCAGTGTGGAGAGAGAATCCTCAAAAAATTAGGGTTGGATATACCATACAACTCAGCTATCCTTCTTCTGAGTATTTTCCCAGAAGAGCTAGCATCAGCACATTATAGCAACAGAGCAAAATCAATAGTTCATAATAGCTCAATTTACAATAGCTAAATTATGGAACCAACCCAGATACCCCTCACTGGATGAATGGATCCAAAATCTCTGATATATATATATATATATGTACGTATATATACACACCCACACATACATACACACATACATATATATACATACACACACATATACATATACATACATACAGTGGAGTTCTACTCAGCCATTAGAAACGATATTATAGCCTTTGAAGGTAAATGGATGGCAATGGAAGAAATCATGCTGAGTGAAATTAGTGCAGAGACTCAAGGGTCAAATGTTTTTTGTGGAGTCTACAACAAAACCCAGGCTTGGGTGAAAGGTAGTCTAACCCTTGTACTAGACCTACCAAAGGTGTAACAATACTTAATCTAGGAGAATTATAGATATGTTGGGGAGGGATGGAAAAGGGGAGAGGTAGGGGGAGGAGAGATGGGGTAAGAGAGGGAGGGATCTAGGGAGACAGTCAACAATGTAGGATACTCTGTACCCCCCTGAGAATCCAAATAATACTTATGCAATCATTTAATTATGGAAAATTCACAATTATGTCTGTGTATATATATCCATGTGTGTATATATACATACATTTATAACTGTTATGGGGAAAATATAAAATAATCAGGCGGCTGGGATATGGGCAATATGGAGGTGACCCTGGATTAGGATCAAATCCATATCATATTGTTACTTTATACATGTATATTGTACAACAACTCAACTCCTTAATAAGAAAAAAGAAAATAAGGAAAAGTATTTCAAATGTACTTATCCTAAAGTAAATTACATCTACGGGAACAGCTAAAATAGACTATACTTCTTACTCTGATAAATTAAATTATATGTTTGATTAAGACTTTGTTTTCTACTTTTAAGACCCCTCAAAAAGTGTCACAGCCACCAGGCACAGTGGTGCACATCTGTAATCCCAGCAACTCATTAGGCTAAGGCAGGGGACCACAAATCTGAGGGCAGCCTGGGCAACTTAGCAAGACCTCATCTTAAAAATTAGCAACAACAAAACAAAACTGGAAGTGTGGCTCAGTGGCAAAGCAGCCCTGGGTTTAATCCCCAGGGGGGAAAAAGTGTCACAGGTTAATGTATTAGCCCAACCTGCTGATTTATGCATTAAAAATACAAATAAATGTTCAGAATCGCCAAGCAGGCTTTTAACTGCCTCCCCACTGACTCCTGGTAGCTAAAGAGTCTCATAAATTATTCCAGTAGACTTGTAGAGTATATTATGCTAACGTGCATGTTCTTGCTACATACTCTAGCAAACTGTAAAATTTAGCTTTTTAATTTTTTTTCACAAATGCAGAGTGTTAACAGTAATAAAAGCACGTACAAGAGCTATAACTCAAGACCTTCCCCATCCCTTTTAACCCCAAAAGTAATTTCATATACATGGTGAATGTTCTTTTTTCTTTTCTTTTTTTTAAGGGAGGGAGGAGGGATAGGGAGAGAGAGAGAAGGAGGGAGGGAGGGACAGGGAGAATGAATCAGTTTTCTTTATTTTTTCATCTGGTTTTAATTATTCCAAAACTTAATTGTGTAAGTGGTGCTGAGATTCAAACCTGGATCCTTGTGCATGCCAGGCATTCTACTGCTGAGTTACTGCTGCAGCCCATGATGAATTTTGTTTTAAAACCTACAAAAATGATCTTATATACCAAAGCAAGAGAACTGAATCCACTTCTTTTGATACGTATCCCTTACAATAAGAGTACTAATTATGAAAGCATCTAGTCTTTTTAAACCTAGCTCCTAGACTTAACATGTATATACTCAGCATACCTTCCATGCAATTGAAGAGTAAGCTTTTTGTCTTTAAAATTGCCAGAATAGGCCCCTCCGTTTATTGTTCTTCTTACAACAGATATTCTTAGGATACTTCTCCAATATTTAAAAATCCTTAAAAATTTCCCATACTCAGGGTTGGAGCAGTGGCTTGGCGGTTATGGCACTTCCCTGGCATGGGAGAGTACATGAGTTCGAACTCCAACACTGTGTACACAGCGAGGTCTCGAAGCAACGAAAGTCAGATGAAAAACTAAATAAAAATTGTTTCTCTCTCTCTCTCTCTCACTGTCCCTCTCTCTCTTAAAAAAAAAAAAAAATCCCCATACTAATAAATCCTACAAAAATCACCAACTAGTTGAGAAAGTAGTCCTTCCCATTTTTTTCTTTTTTGTCATCCCTGTGCTCAAGTTTACTCAGCCTATCCTCATTGTCAGAAGTTTTTTCTTCAAGAGCAGAGGTTGTGTTTTCTCTGAAAGTTACTCTGTTAAAGTCTTCCGTTGTTCCCCTGATGTGATTGATTGAAGATTTTAGCTCTGTTACTTTGTTTTTCAGTATGTCTATTTCTTTGATAATAGTGTTTCATCTCTTGTGTTTTCTCACTTAGTCCTTTCATTAAATCTTCTTTTAGTTCATTGTTCCTTTTAGTAATCAGATTGTTGATAATGTTTTCCAGGTTTTCATCCCACTCCCCATCAGTGGGCTCCTTGGTAGGGGAATTGTGGGTTTGAGGTGAACATTTTCTAGTTTGATTCCTCATTTTCTCTCAATTGAGGTTCCCTGGGGGGCCATATGGCTGCTGGGCAGGTTGGCTCTGTTTTGGGTGGGGGGCGGAGGGGGAGGGTATCCTGGGAGTGCTTGCTGGCCCAGGACCAGAGGCCTGGATTCCAAAGCAGCTGCTGGGTAGGTCGGTTTGACTCTGGGCCACTTTTCCTTATTTTCAACAGAGTTTTTTTTTTCTTTTTTCTTTTTAATTTTCTTTTCTCGTGTTAGGTTTTTTCCCACTTTTTTTCTTTTTCTTTTTGAAGAGAGAGAGGAGGACAATGAGAGAGAGAGAAAAAAAGAGAAAATCAACTTTATTTAATTTTTCACGTGGCTTTCATTCCTCTAGCACTTGTGTACATGGTGCTGGGGCTTGAGCCTGAATCCTTGCATATGCCAGACAAGTGCTCTAACCACTGAGCAATTGCTGCAGCCTCTATTTCCATATTTTTTGTGTGTATTATAGTATATAATGATGGGATTTGTTGTTACATATTTAACATGCACACAATATAAAATCATTTGACCAGTGTTAACTCCCCAGCACTTCCTGCCTCCCTCCCTGCCTCTTACCCCTTGGTCCCTTTGTTCTACTGATCTCCCTCAGATTTTCATGAGATCCAGCCCTACCTTTCTTTTCCTTTTTCCTCTCTAGCTTCTGCATATGAGAGAGAACGTATGGTCCTGGATCTTCTCAGTTTGATTTATCTTGTTTAATATGATGGTCTCTGGTTCCATCCATTTTCCTGCAAATGACATCATTTTATTTTTCTTAATGGCTGAATAAAACTCCATTGTGGGGGGCTGCAGCGGTGCCTCGGTAGTTGCAGCACTTGCCACTGGGTTTGTACTTGAGTTCAAACTCTAGCACCATGTACACAACAAAGTGTCAGAGGAATGAAAGTCGCATGAAAAACTAAATAAAAATTGCTTCTCTTTCTCTTTCACTGTCCCTCTCTCACTTAAAAAAAAAAACTCCATTGTGTGTATATATATATACACCACATTTTCTTTATCTCAATAGAGTTCTTTTAACTTTTCTTCAGCTTCATTTTAGATTTTTCTTATGCATGTAATGATGAAAAGTATCTCTGTTTATTTAATCATTGTGATCTGTGCTCTTGTTATTTAATTGTATAAGCCTGTGTGATAGGCCGATTCCAAATGTATCCCAATGTGTGCTACCATGTCGATGGCAAAACAGTGCACTATATGGATCAAGTTGACACAAATTGTAGACTGTGTTTAAGTCTGCAACTGGAATGAAGATGTGATTGTGATTCTTGTTCTCTGCAATACCTTAATCTTTTTTTCTTTTATGATTTGGTCATTAGGGATAACTTTTCTTTGAACTCTCATATTGTGGATATTCCCATAAAATGTTAAATCATTACTTAAATGTCCCAAGAGTTGGGAATAAGCATTTTTCCCCCTCTGGGATACTTGGATTGTGTTAGGTGCTCTGATATTGAAAGTTTTCAATGAACTTGGGACATTACACTCAAATCTTAAATCTAATGGTCTTGTCCTTTGTAATAAGCTGAACGCTTTCCATAACTTTGATTTCATCCAGCCTCTTGTAACACTTTACTCTAAATAATACCAATCATAATTAGAGGTGGAAAGAATAGCAGAGTGAATATATTTATGTAACGATATATAAAATTACCCAGCTTCAGTAATTACTAACTCATGGACTTGGCAGCACGGGGAGGGAGGGGTTCTGGGGGTTTGATCCCTAGCAACACAAAAGCAAACGAAATCCAAAAACATATAAACAAAATAACAATATTACCCTTAGTAATAATTTCTTGATACTATCAAGTACTCAGTACTCAGATTTCAAGTAGTCTCTCATATGTGTCATAATTCTTTTAAACAGTGGTTGGTTGGTGAATCTTTCTCTTTAGGTTTCCCATCCGTATATTTCCTCCAGCTTGCTTCTCTACTTTGCTTAAAATTTAATTGTTGAAGAAACCAATGAAGATTCTCAACTATCTGGATTTTACTGATTGCATCTCTCTGGTGCAGTTTAAGGTGATCTTTTGTACTCTGTTTTTCTTAAAAGTAGGTAGTTGAATCTAGAGATTGATCAAGTTCACGTTGATTTCTTTGGGGCAAGATTACATATTAGGTTGTTTGATTTCCTTCTATTAGGAAGTATGTAATATCTGTATCCTTCTTTTTATGATATAGCTGTAGATGCCTATGGACCTTAATTAGGAGCTGTAAAATGTTGATGTTGTAATTTTATCATTTTTCTTAATTTATTTTCTGGACTGTTTCTATAAAGAAAAACTTCCCCATATCAGCTGTAGGTTATTTAGTCATTGAGTTTGATAAGAGAAGTAGGATAAATGCTTTTGATTCTTTCCCCTCACTTATCATTTAAAAAAAAACAAGCAAACAAATAAGTTTGTTCCTAAAATCGTCTGTAATTGAGGTGGGACATTTTTGCTTTTGTTTTTAACTGGAAGCTTTTAAGATCTTTTCTATGCTTGGAATTCAGGAATTTCATCAGAATGTGTCTATTTGTTGATTTTTCTTCCACCCTGTTAATGACTGGAACTTGACCCCTTTCCATCTTCTTCAGTCTCATGTCTTTCTACAGTTGTGGGATATTTTCTTCTGTTTGTTTTATCAGTGCCCTTCCACAGTTTGTTTTCCTCTGTTCTCTTTAGCTCCTGTCATTAACCTTTTTTTCTCCTGGTTTTGAATCTTTGCTTCATCTCTTATATTGTTATACATGATTTCTTCTTTGTAGTTTTGCTCTGCATTTCTAAATATTTCTCCTACTTCATCTTCTAAAACCATTTATTTGGTCTCAGTAGTGTCTATGCAGTTCTTTTTATTAGGAGATAGAAGGACAGTGAGAGAGAAAGAATCAATTTTATTGTAGTTTTTCATGTGGCTTTTGTAGCTCTGTTGCTTCATTGTGTATGTGGTGCTGGGATTCTAACCTGCATCCTTGCACTTGCTAGGCAAGCACCATAACCACTGAGCCACTGCTCCAGCCTCTATGCAGTTCTTAATTAGTTGTTGAATTTTTATGTCCATGAAGCATAATTTTAACTCTTAATATTCTCCTTAACTGTTGTTAATAATAATTACTTTTGGTTCAAACTGTTGATCTCCAGTGGTTTTACTCCTCTAGGAACCACCCATTCCAGGTTTTCTATTTACTCTTTATCAGCTTAGCCGATTGAGTATGTAGTTATTTTCCTTTGATATCTTATGACTCTTTGAACACCGGGCCTCAAATCTATCAATAGACTTTCTTCCCGAAGTGAAATAATTTTCAGACATGATTATGAAATTCAATGAATAATAATATTCCCTTATTATGCAGATAGTGAAAAGTTTCTCAAGTTTTATTATATTCATGTTAGTTAAATAAATAAGAAAAATACACGTAACAGTATAAGGCAGGGGAAAAAACCCCACAATAAAGAAGAATGACATTATGGCATTTGCTAGTAAATGGATGGAACTTGGGACTATCATGCTAAATGACATATCCAGTCCCCAGAAGTCCAAAGGTCAAACGTTTTCTCTGATATGTGGAAGCTAATCCAAAATTAGGAGAGGACAGGGCAACTAAAAAAGGGAGAGGGAATTTCATTATAATAGAGGAAAGTTCAGTAGAGTACTTGAAGGGGATTGAGGAGAAAGAAGAAGGGACAGGAAAAGGGAAGAATAGCAGAATGATTCTGACCAAACTTTCATATGTGCATGCATGGATTAGGTGTATCCAACAGGAAACTAATTAAAAAAATGAAAAACAAAACAAAACAAAAAGACAGACTAAATGGATTGAAGAGGGATCATTGAAGGGGAGGAGTGCTGGGGACTGAATTAGAGTAGGTTGTATTTCATGCTTTTGTGGTAATGTCAGGGTGTATCCTGGTGTTATATATAACTAAAAAGAAATTTTAAAATTCAAAAAATAAAAAACCCCACACAACTGCTGGGCACTGTGGTGCATGCCTGTAATCCCAGTGGTTCAGGAGGCTGAGGCAGCAGGATTGCAAGTTCAAAGCCTGTCTCAGCAACTTAGTGAGAAGCAATTTAGCAAGACCCTGTCTCAAAAAAAAAAAAAAAAAAAAATACAGTCTGGAGATGTGACTCAGCAGTTTAAGCATTCTTGGGTTAAATCCCTGGTACCAAAAACAAAATTCCACAACTATTCAGGTAATAAAAATAGTGTTTTGTTTGTTTGCTTGTAGAACTGAGGAGAGAGGGTCTCACCCATGCTAGGCAAGTGCTCCTACCACTGGATCCATCCCAAGCCCTTTTTAAATTTTTTATTTTAAAACAGGGTCTTGCTAAATTGCCTGAGCTACCCTCCAGAGAGGCTGAGATTATAGGTATATGCTACCATGCCTAGGAGCAGTTGTTTTTATTTACTAAATTAACTGTTTGAATTTTGGGTCTGTGGTAACAGACTGATATGATATTAAGTAATTAATTGCCCATTAGTTAATAAGTGATTTTTGTTTTTTAATAAAACTGAATATCTCCAAAATGTATAATTTAGGCAATTACTTAAAAAATTACTGTTTTATTTTCTTTTTTGTTTTTTAGTTTTGAAACATTTTCCCATTTAGAATAAATTTCATTGTTAAAAGTATTATTCAAGGGACTGGAGTGGTGGCTGGACCATTACGGCACTTGCCTGACGTATGAGTACGCGAGTTCAAACAGCAGCACAACATACACAACGAAGTGTCTCAGTGATGAAGGTTACTTGAAAAACTAAATAAAAATCGCTTCTCTCTTTCTCTCTCTCTCTCTCACTGTTCCCTCTTTCTTTAAAAAAATAAAAAGAAGTTCTTAGAGCTAACTGTAGTACACCCTGTGCTACTATAACTTCATAACCACCTGTTGTTAGTGCATTGAACTCAAGTGTTGCAAGTGTCTCCTTAAAACCCCTTCTGATGCTGATAAACTCCATTGGAGCAGTCTGTCTCTCCAGTAAATTGCCTCTCACAGAAAAAGTCATCTCCTGGGGGTTCTCACATATTTTTTTACACTTGAAAAGTGATTACTGCAGTAAAATGTGATTTCACAGGTTTTCCTGTGTATATAATACATGTGACTTACAAAGTATGTGTTAATCAACTGTTTGTTATTGGTAAGGCTAAGTACTTCACTAATTATATTTATTGTTTATTGTTGTCTGTACTCTTGTTTTTTGTCTCCATTCCACGTTAGCTACATTAGTGCAGGGAAGTTAGTTTTGTTCAAAAATGTATTCCAGCTAGAATGGTGCTTAGCATCTAGTAGGTGTTCAATGAGTATTTGTTGAAGTAACGAATGAATGAAGGTTAAGGTCACAGGGGCTTGCTTTCTGTGTTTTTAAATTTTTCTTTCCCAGATTATGTAAGAGGGGCCTGTACACAGTGGGTACTTGGTTAATGTTAACTGAGTTAAATGCTTGGTATATGGTCTCTTGACTTTGGACTCTGGGATTTCCACATGAATTTTAGAATTAGCTCAATTTCTACAAAAAACTTTTGGAATTTTCATTTAGTTGGAGAGATCAATTTGGGGAGAATTAACATCTGTACTAGTTTCATGCTGCTGCTGTAACAAATTACTACAAACTTAATGACTTCAAACAACACAACTTACTAGCCTATAGTTCTGAAGATCAGAAGTCTAAAATGGATATTAGGGAGCAAAAATTAAGTCTGCATTCCTTCAGGAAGGAGAATCCATTCTTGCTTTGTCCAGATTATAGAAACTGCCTGGATTCCTTATGTCTGCCTTCTATCTTCAGTTCTAGTAGTCACATTTCTTTTTCTTTTTGCTTCTCCTTTTCCCTTGCAGTGATTCTTGTGGTTATATTGGGCCCACTTGGATAACCATTATAATTTCTCCATTTCAAGATACTTAATCACATCTGCAGAATCCCTTTTACCATTTAAGATAACAAATTTACAATATTAGAACCTGGATACTTTGTGGGGACCATTACTCTATCTACTAGTATTTTCATGATACTAAATCATCTTATCTGTGAACAAAACATGTGTCTCCATGTATTTGAGTTCTTAAATTTCAATTTTTCAATGTGTTAGTCTTTCACTTCTCTCATCAAATTTACCCCTAAGTGTGGGCGTATTTGTTTCTGTTTACTTCTGGGATTGAACCCAAAGGTTCTCAACCACTGAGCTACATTCCCAGTCAATTTTGTTTTTTATTTTGATACAGGAGCTTAGTTGCCCAGGCTGGAACTTGTTATCCTCCTGCTGTAGCTCTGGAGTTGTGATTACAGATGTGTGCCACTACACTGGGCATATCTCTTTTAAGTATTCCATATTTTTTGATGGTATTCTACATTTTGATATTTGTGAAATTAAGTTCTATTTCTCTTCATGTATATGTGTGTGTGATTTTAATTATATATATGTATATATAGCTCCTTTCTGAAATTCACTTATTCTAGTAAAATCAATTGGATCTTCTACATAGATAATCACATTGTCTGTGAATGAAGACAGTTTTATGTCTTTCCAATATAAGTGCTTTTTGTTTCTTGTCCAATTACATTGGTTAAAACCTCCAGTAACAGTGTTGAATAGAAATTATGAGAGTAGAAATCTTGACTTGTTCCTTATCTTGGAGAGAAAAATTTCACTATTGGGTATGAAGTTAACTAAAGGTTTTACTATCAACTTAAAAGTTCCTTCTGTTCCTGGTTTGCTGAGTTTTTAAATCAGGAATGGATGTTGGATTTTTGTCAGATGCTTTTTCTACAATCATATCTATTGAGTTGATTATATAGTTTTTTTAGTATGTTAGCAGGTGAATGACACGTTCAAAATTCTTCCTAATTTAAAATATTTGGGCCATTTTTGAGAGCTCTTTGTTATTGATTTCTGATGTAATCCACTTGTACTCAGAGAACATTTATTTTTATTTGGTGTTAATTGATTGACAAAATTACACTTATATATGAAGTCCAATGTGTTGTTTCAATGCATATTTATATTGTATAATAATCAAATCATTTTTAGCATATCCATTACCTCAGAGATTTATCATTTCTTTGAGGTAAAAGCATTCAAAATCTTCTTTTCTAGCTATTTTGAAATATTCAATACAATATTGTTAACCATAGTTACCCTACTGTACAATAGAATAGCTGAACTTATTCCTTCTATCTAACTGTATGTTTGTACCTGTTCACCAATATCTCCCTGTCTATCTCCCCTTCCTTCCCCAGCCTCTGGTAACTACTCTTCTACTATTTCTATGAAATCAGCTGTTTTAGATTCCACACTATGAATGAGAATGCAATATTTGTCTTTCTGTGCCTGGCACATTTCGTCCATGTTGCTACAAATGACAGGATTTTATTCTTTTTTTTTTCCATGCTGGGGCTTGCACTTAAGACCTTTTTCATTATAGGCAGGTATTCTACTACTAAGCTACATCCAAGTGTAGTGTTTCATTGCTTTTTTATGTCTGACTAGTATTCTGTTGTGATTAATATTCCATATATATCACATTTTCTATATTCATTCAGCCACTGATGGATGCTTAGGTTGATTCCATTTCTTGACTATCATGCAGTAAGTGTGGGAGCACACTTATCTCTTGGACATACTGCTTTCATTTCCTTTAGGAACAGAGCCTATAGTGGGACTCCTAGATCATATATTTTAGTTCTTTTAATTTTTTGAGGAATCTCCCTACTGTTTTCCCTAATGACTAGTAATTTATATTCCCAACAGGATGTGTTCCTTTTCCTTCACATCCATACTGGCTTTTGTTCTTTGTCTTTTTGTTATTCTTGTTGGAGTAAGGTGATCTCTCATTGGTGGTTTGATTTGCATTTTCCAAAAGATTAGTGATGTTGAAAATTTATTCATATACCTGTTTGCTGTTTGTGGGTTTTTTTTTTTTTTGAGAAATATCAATTCAGGTGTTTGTCCATTTTTTTTTAAGAGAGAGGGACAAAGAGAGAGAAACAATTTTTATTTAGCTTTTCATGTGGCTTTCATTGCTCTGAGACTTTGTTGTATATACATGGTGCTGGGGTTTGAACTTGCGTACTCATGCATGCTGGGCAGGCGCTGTAACCGCCAAGCCTCCACTCCAGCCCTGTTTGTCCATTTTTAAAAACTGGATTGTTTGTTGGTTTTACAGTTGTTTTAGTTCTTGTAGTTTGCAAATATTTTCTACCATTCTGTAGGTTGTCTCTTCACTCTGTTGATTGTTTCCTTTGCTGTGCAGCAGTTTCTTATCATGATATAATTCCATTTACCTATTTTTGCTCTTGTTGTCTGTGCTTTAGGGGCCTTATTCAAAAAGCTCTTTATCTGACCAGTGTCGTAGAGCGTATCTCCCCTTTGCTTCTGGTAGTAATTTGGGCTCTTACATTTAAGTCTTTAACCTATTTTGTGTTGATTCTTTTGTTTAACAGCTTTGTTTTTCAAATGTAGAGTTGATTGGACCTGTTCATGCATCCTCACTACAGCTGAGACATCTCCACCCATAATATTTCTGTTGTCAAATTGTTTGAGCTCTGTGCTTGGAAACTGGTTTGATACATTCTTTACTAAGGCACTCCTAAAGGGTTGTCCTGGCCAGAAAAGCAGGAAGTTGTCAATCTGTCAGAGACCATAGTCGAGGTTGTAAGTTCGGAATTGGCAAATGTTACAATTTGCCTGAAGTAGCTCTGTCAGAAAGACTGTTATTGAGCGTGTCCCATACTTTGCCTTTGGGCTATTTTTTTCTTTGCCCCTAGATTTGTTCACTGAGTTTTTTGTTTTCTGTACTGACCTTCCAGGATCTTTCTTGTTGTCCTTGGATGGTATCACAAGGGTTGTAGAGCAGCAGCCTTTGCTGTAGCCTCCTAAGATGATGGATAAAAAGGAAGTTTGAGTTGTTTCCACATGTGGTGAGAGAGAGGGGTCTGGCTTTATTCTTCTGCATGTGGATATTCAGTTTCCTCAGTACCATTTATTGAGATTATTTTTAGTCCATCATATGTTCTTGGTAATTTTGTTAAATAAGTTGGCTATTTACATTTCTATATTTCTGCATTCTGTTTTCTGTTCCATTGGTCTTTATGCCTAGTTTGGTGCCAGTTCCATGCTATTTTGGTTAATATACCTTTGCAGTATATTTTGAGGTCAGCTTTGTTGGTTTTGTTCAAGATTATTTTTTTGATGTGGATTGTATTGAATCTGTAGATTTCTCTGGACATTTTAATAGTAATAAATCTTCCAGTCCATGAGCATGGAATATCTTTGCATTTATTCATGTCTTAAATTTATTTCATCAGTGCTTTGTAGTGAAGTTTTTAGCATAGAGATCTTTCATCTCCTTGGTTAAATTTGTTCTTAAGTATTCTATTTTTGTTGCTAGTATATATAAGATTGTTCTAATTTTTTAAGATAATTTGCTATTGGTGTAAAGAAATGGCCTAAACAACTTAGCAAGACCCTCTTTCCAAATAAAAAATTAAAAGAGCTGGGGATTGTAGTTTAGTGGTAAAAGCACACAACCTGCCCCCTCCGCCCTTTCAATCCCCAGTACCAAAAACAAACCAAAAAAAAAAAAAATATATATATATATATGCTACTGAATTTTGCATCCTGCGACTGAAACTTTACTGAATTTATTAGTTCTACAAGCTTTTTAGTGGAGTGCAAATTTACCAGAACTTGTTCTTTGGCCTAGAATATGGCTTATTTTGATGAATGCTGTGTACATTGGAGAAGAATGTGATTTGTATGGGTGTTTGGTGGAATGTTCTATAAATGTCAGTCAGGTCATGTTGGTACTTTCTCTTTGACTCTAATTGTGGAATTGTCTATTTCTATTTATCATTCTATCAGTAATTGTCTCATGTACTTTAAAGCTCTCATAGGAAGTATATACTTTTGGGATGATTATGTTTCTTGAATAACTGACTGTGATTATCATTACAAAATAACCATTTTATACCTTCTGATACTCTTAACATAGTCACTCCAGTTTTCTTTTGACTAACTTGAACATGATATATATTTTTCATCATTTTTAAACTGCTCGTGTTTTTATATTTAAAGCATATCTATTTTAGGCAACAAATAGCTGTGTCTTGTCGTTTTTTTTAAATCCAATCTGACAATCTTTGCTTTTAGTTGAGGTGTTTATACCATTTGTATTTATTGTGATTATTGATAGGGTTAGGTTTCAATTTATTATTTTGCTATTTGTTGTATATTTGTCCCATTTGTTCTTTGTTCCCTTTTTTACTTATTTTACCTTTTTTGAATTGAGTATTGTGCATAATCCCACTTACCAATTATAAAGATATTTAAATAAATAATTTTTATATAATTCCTCTTATAATTACTATTTCCAGTATTCTTCATTCCTTTATGGAGATCTTAGCTTTCATCTGGTATCATTTTCCTTCTGCTTGAAAGACTTCCTTTAACATATTTTTTTTCAGTGCAGGTCTGTTGGTGATGAATTCTTTCTGAAAACATCTTTGTTTCCTTTGAAAATTTTGTTTTTTAACCTGGTGTCTTCATTGGTAATTTCATATTCATTTATCCAGTTAAAAAGCATTATGCTCCTATTAAGTGCTATTATGTGCCAGGCATTGTCCTAGACTTTTGGGTATATATAGCAGTGACCAAATCAGGAAAAAAAAATCTGTCTTCATGCAGATTACATTTTTCTCAATAGGCAACTAACAAATAAGTAAATATAATGTGACAAAAATGCAATAAGAGCTGTGGAGAAAAATAAAGCTGAAAAAGGGAATAGGAGCAGTCTGGTTTGGATTATGGGAGTTTTCACAGGATAGTTAGGAAAAACAGAGTGGGAGCAGAGAGGCAATGGGGGCTGGATCATAGAGTGCCTCACAGGAGTTATTGAAAAAGGTGGGAAGTCACTGTAGGGCTTTGAACTGGAAATGACATGATCTTATGATTTTTCTTTCTTTTTTTTTTTTTAAGAGAGAGGGACAGTGAGAGAGAGAAAGAAAGAATCAATTTTATTTAGTTTTTCATGTGGCTTTTGTTGCTTTGACACTTCATTGCATAAGTGGTGCTGGAGTACAAACCTGAGTCCTTGCTCATGCCAGGCAAGTGTCATAACTGCACAGCCACCACTCCAGCCCTCTGACTTAAGTTTTAAGAGGATCACTCTGGATACCATATTGAAAGTGAACTGTGTTGGAGAGGGGAAGCAAGAACAGAAACAGTTACTTTGGAGGCAAATAATCCATTTAGCAATGATGATGGTAACTCAGACCTTTGAGAAGTGGTTGGATTCTGGATGTGTTAAAGGTTGATGTAAAGAATTTGCTGATGGATTGGATATGGGTATGAGAAAGGAAGCAGTGAATGATTCCATTATTTTGGCCTAAAGAAATTGAAGGATACAATTATTTTTTGAGGTGGGAAACTGTAAGAATCACTTGCCTACCACAGCCCAGCATATGGTGGGTACTTTGTAAATATTGAATGAATCTACTTATGAGGTGTTTAGAAGTTCAAGATTGGGTCTATTAATTTTGAGGTGATTATTAGATCTTTACATGGAGATCCTCACTGTAATGAGAGGTAACAATTTGGAAATTAGGGGATAAGTCTAAATGGGGATTTTCCTGCAAATCATTTGTCACCACTTGAAAGAATTATAAAAATAATTGGGGAAGAATTGGCATCTTCATAATGAGTATTCCTATCTAACAAGACATGTATAAGAATGTTAAT
The DNA here is from genome assembly GCA_004027875.1 of Aplodontia rufa. Lineage (NCBI taxonomy): Eukaryota > Metazoa > Chordata > Mammalia > Rodentia > Aplodontiidae > Aplodontia > Aplodontia rufa. Next base: position 23,553 of record PVKS010009167.1, on the reverse strand, counting down.
AACAACATTATTTGGAGTAGACCCAAACTGACTGATTTTATTATTTACTAACAAAATCAAAGTGAAAGAATAAATTGTGGTATGGTCACTGAATGGTGTTCTGCAATAAGGAAAATGAATGTATGTGCAGTAATATTGATGAAACCAAACACAAAACGTTCAGTATGATTCAATTTATATAAATAAAATGAAATTATATTGTTCAAAATCAGGATGGAGATTATCACAGGGGAGGAGCAAGTAGGTAGTGGTTGAACACAGTGCTAGGAGCACTTCTGGAAGTCTGGTAACGTTCTGTGTTTCCTGGTAGTGGTGATATGTTTGCTTGGTATTCTTCATTGAGCTGCACGTTTAGTTTTGGGTACTTTTTGGTATACATGTTACATTTCTTTGAAATGTTAAACTTTCGTGTTAACGTACCTCCTTGGGAAGAAATGTATTGTCTAGGCTCTGATTTGTAAGCTGTACTTGAATCCTGGCTATCCTCATTCTAAGTGGTCATGAAATATAAAAGATAACCTGTGTAAACTGTGGTGGGAAGAATACTCCACAAGTAACCAGATTCCCAATACTGGGAAAGAGACAGAATAACAGTTACTGAAGGAATTAGTGCAGGGGTTAAGCCTATCTACTCTTTTCATCTAAAATGTTCAATTTTTTTTTTAAGAGAGAGGGACGGAGAGAATCAATTTTTATTGAGCTTTTCACATGGTTTTCGTTGCTCTGACACTTAGCTGTGTACGTGGGTGCTGGGGTTTGAACCCATGTACTTGCGCTTACCAGGCAAGCACTGTAACTGCCGATAACCGCTGAACCACCACTCTGGCCCCTAAAATGTTTAATTTTTAAGTTTAGAATTTAAAATGAATTAGAACTCAATAGGAAATTGTATGTTTTTATATAACATTAAAGCTCTAAAACCCACATATATAACTTGACAGAATGCAGGACCTTATAAATATATATCTAAGATTATATATATCTATATATTATATATATATATATATATATATATATAAGATTATATATATCTAAGATGTGTTAATTATTTTGAACTTTTAGCATTAATGAATGCTATAATTTCTTATTTATTCAAGGATGTTTGTCGTATAGTGTTTATTAATAATATTAAAGTCACCTACATAAAATTACTTAAGAACCAAATCCCACCCTTACATGTGTATTAGTCATGTCCTCCCTGGCACTTTGATTTAATTGCCTCAGTTCCTCACCACAATTCAATAGGTTAGAACTAAAGGCCAAATCTAACAAGTTAAATTGTGAGAGGGATAAATCCAACGCCTTACAAGGTTCAGATAAAGAAAAGGAAAATATGATTTACCAACACAGATGATAAGTTTCAGGTATATATTTTATTTTTTAAAAGAGAGGGAGATGGAGCTGGAGTGTTGGCTCGGCATTATGGCACTTGCCTGGCATGCGCAAATACACAGGTTCAAACCCCAGCACCCACGTACACAACTAAGTGTGAAAGCCATGTGGGAAACTCAATAAAAATTGATTCTCTCTCTCTCTCTCTCTCTCTCTCTGTCCTCCTCTCTTTAAAAAAAATAAAAGAGAGTGAGAGAGAGAGAAAGAATCAATTTTATTTATTTTTCCATCTAGCCTTTGTTTCTCCAACACTTAGTTGTGTATGTGATGCTGGGGTTCAAACCTGCATCCTCTCACATGCCAGAGAAGTGCTCCAATCACCAAGCCACCACTACAGCCCTTTCAGGGTGTTTATGTGAGATCAAAGTCTTCAATGGTACTACCTCTGAAAAGGTTAATGATTGTAGGTTGCACTATTACAAGTAACAGGAGATAACGCTATTTTTCACTAAGGTTGTGGTTAAGTTTGTGATACCATGTTTTGTGTGACATTGGCAAACTAGAGCTTATCCACAGGAAAGCCCCAGGTTTTGAGGGATTGTGAAAAGTGGATTATTTGTCTGAAGAAACTGGAACTCTGAAGTCTCATAGCAATTTCATAAGGCATCGTCTCCATTTTACAGAAAAGAAATTGAGGGGCTGGAGCAGTGGCTCAGTGGTTGGAGTGCTTGTCTGGCTTGCATGACAGCCTGAGTTCAAAGCCAGCTATATACACATTTCTTGATTCTTTTTTTTTTTTTTTTAAAGAGAGAGAGAGGAAGAGGAAGAAAGAATGAATTTTGTTTAGTTTTTCATCTGGCCTTTGTTTCTATGACACTTAATTGTGTGTGTGATGCTGGGGTTTCAACCCAAGTCCTTGCACATGCTGGGCAAGTGCTCCAAACCACCGAGTCACTGCTCTAGCCCCCATCACTTGATTTTTTTTTTTTTTTTTTTTTTTTTAGAGAGAGGGTAGTGAGAGAGAAAGAGAAATTCAATTTTATTTTTATTTAGTTTTTCATGTGGCCTTTATTGCTTCTGACACTTCTTTGTGTACACGGTGCTTGTGTTTGAACTTTCATCCTTGTGCATGCCAGGCAAGTGTCGGAACCGCTGAACCACTACTCCAGCCCCCATCTCTTGATTCTTAATCTGGTGTTTTTGTTTCAAAATATTGGTATTTAATTTTATATTTTAAAAGCCTTGATGTTGGCCTCTGTATATATGAGGAAAAACTTGAAGCTGTGAGGGGAAATGTTACAGATTAAATGAAAAGAAAGGGAAAATTCAGGATAGGAAGAATGTTTCTCCTATTTTCTCAACATGAGAAAATAGTTTGATTGTTAGTTAGAATTATGTTTATCAATATTACAGAAATGTATTTTAACATATTTCTCTCTTTTTCAAGGTTTTTGATTCCAGTGAAGAATCTGGGTATCTGGTTCTCACCATAGTTATATCAGGTCATTTCTTCATTTCCCAGGGACAGACACTACTGGTAGGTTTTGTGTCTCAGTTTAACATGCAATTGTATTTCTTTATATTCTTAGTTTTGCTTTAATTTTTGTACCCTCAAACTTCTTCTGTCTCACTAAAATTCATTAAGTCCAATAAATTAAGCGTTATCAAACATACTATAACAGTGGAGATATACATACATAACAAATATCATCTGCTTTAAAGATGTTTAGAATTTAGTGAATCAAAGTAGATCAAAGGATTGAGGTTAATTAGTATGATAAGAGTTTCTTAATTTGGGAGACTGATTTTTAGACAGGCAAGACTTCTGGAAGACCAGAGCATTTTCCAGGTAGAGAAAATAACATATGCAGAGGGGATGTATCTGAGGAACTAACTAAAAGAAAACAAACCATGTTATTATTAATTGATAGAATACTCCATAAAATTCTAATTTATAAAGAAGCTTTGTTCTTTATTCTGAATATGGAATCATTTTAGAAAATTTTAGAATGAAGAAATATGTAAAAGGAAAGATAAGAATCATCTTGCTTGCAAGTTTAGGTATTTTTTAGTATATAGAAATAAAATGAAGAAACAAGATAGTTATTAGCTTCTTTTTTCATTTTTGGTAATGGGGATTGAACCCATAGGTGCTTAACCACTGAATTACATCCCCCACCGGTTTTATTTTTATTTTTGAGATAGTGTCTCACTTAGTTGCTTAGGGCCTTTTTAAATTGCTAAGGCTGGCTTTGAATTTGCAATCGTCTTGCTTCAGCCTCCAGAGAAATTGGGATTACAGGTGTATACCACTATTCCTGTCAGTTACTAACTTTTAATCAAAGAGATCATACAAGGGGCTGGAGCAGTAGCTCAGCGGTTATGGCGCTTGCCTGGCATGTGCAAGTACACAGGTTCAAACCCAGCACCAACGTATAAAACGCATTGTCAGAGCAACGAAAGCCATGTGGAAAACTCAGTAAAAATTGATTCTCTCTCTCTCTCACTGTCCTTCTCTCTTAAAAAAAAAGAGAGATCATACAAGAAGGGAAAGGTTATAGACTGTTATTACATCATTTGTCTGTAAATAATGTCTACATAGGCATAATTTATAAAACAAATACTGAATATATATGTGGACATAGTTTTTTCAACTAACAAGTATTTATTAATCTCTTGTGTATGCTAGGCATTTTTATTTGGATTCTAGGGATATAGCAGTGGACAGTACAGACAAAAATCCCTGTCATTGTGTAGTGTACTCACTCTAGCTAGTAGAAACATCTATGAGCAAATAGGCCAAATACATTGAAAAGACATTAATTTTTTGGTGAATCCCTTACTTTTTCTGCTATAACCTTATGGTGATGGTTGAGTACCACATGTGTATATTGCGATGCTTCCTCTTTCCACTTAAATGAAATACCCCTTTATCAGTGAATGTGAGGTTCCTCATGACTTTTAAACTGCACCTTGAGTTATACTGTTTTGTTTCATCTGCCATTGTCAGGACCTGCATTCCTTGCACAAGATTAGGTATGAAGAATATTCCAGACAGTAGCCTTAGGGATGCCTAAGTGGTCCACCACTAGTTCTCCCTGTCAATATCATGGGTCTTTGTTGAATGGTGACATTAATTCAGTTTGTCTACCATTGGAACAGGGTACTACACCATGCTTTGTCTCTGTTCCATCTTTTTTTCACAATTGTAAATGTTATTACAAACTGAGGTTTGTTTGTATTATACATGGAATGATTTTTGCACTGCATTTAAATAACCAAGTTTATTAAGTTCCAAAATACCCACTACTGAGAAATATAAGGGTAACTTGTAACTCTATAATTCAGTGCATATTGTATATACATATACAACCAACATACAATTGGTAAAAATGTATATAATTTACCTGCCAATTTTAAAATAAGTAAAATTTAAAACTGTTGGGAATCGACCCCAACATGAGGCCCAGCTGGCTTGTAAAAGAATTGGTGGTAAACAACTCTAAGGGGCTCAGCTGGCTTGTAATTAGCAAATTGCCTGACCGCATGACTAAGCTATTTGGCCACTCATTTGTTACAATTGGATAAACGTGTTTGCACTGTACCCCTATTGGTTGTTGTAATGGATAAAGGGAGTAGCGACTAGTCAGGTGAAAAAGCAGTCAGGAGGAAAGCAGAGAAGCATAGAGTCAGAGAAGCCGAAGCAGAAGCACAGAAGTATAGAACCAGCAAAGAAGAAGCAGCAGAGACGGTGGAGAGATCAGCAGCGGTAGAAGATGCAGGTAGTAAGAGCCTCGGCTGCAGAAATAGGGACTCTAGTACAGCAATAGAAACAAGGACTCTAAATGTTAATAGCCTTGACTCAAAAAGAGGGAAGGTGGGAAGCGCTTGGAGACATTTAGCCGCGGTAAAGGGAGAAATAAAGTGCTTGGAGAATTTAAGACCAGTGGGTCTATTTTAATCTC
>PVKS010009167.1:0-18156 GCA_004027875.1 Aplodontia rufa | reverse complement strand
CAAACGCGGAATGAGAGCCGTCCGATTCCTGCCGGCCGGGACCGGGCATAAAACAGTATTTTAAAACAGAAAAGGCAAAGCTATAGTGACAGAAAGCAGATCAGTGACTGTTGGATGCTGATGAGGGGCAGAGGGGACTTAACATCAGAGGGCACAAGGAAACTCTTGGGTTTAATTGAAATGTCCTATTATTTGGTTACATCACTGTATGCATGTGTCAAAACCCATCAAATTGAGCACTTAAAATTAGCAAATTTTATGTAAATTATCTTTAAGGTGATTTTAGAATATTTAAAAAATTTTTAAAATATGCATATACATAATATATGTATACACACACATATATACATGTACATATATACATATATATGTATAGGCATGGTGGCACATGCCTATAATCCCAGCTCTGTAGGCTGAGGCAGGAGATCACCACGTTTGAAGCCAGTCTCAGCAACTTAGTGAGGTCTTTCCTGTCTCAAAAAATAAATGGCTGGAGATGTGGTTCAGTGGTTAAGCACTTCTAGGTTCAATCCCCAGTACCAAAAAAGAGGAAAAAAGAAAAAATGAAAAACTATTCTCCAAAGTTGCATTTCCATAAACAGTGTATGAGGGTTCTATATATTCAACATCCTTACCAACTCTTGGTGTTGTCAGTCTTTTTAGCTATTCTAATACTCAGTGATATCTCAAGGTGCTTTTAATTTGCTCTTCTTTAATGACTAATGATGATGAACATCTTTTCATGTGTTTATTTGCCATTTGTACATCTCATTGGTGAAGTATCTGTTCCTGTCTTTCAATTATTTTCAATTGAATTATTTGTTATTGTATTTAAATGATAAAAGTTCTTATTCTGATCATACCTCTTTTTTTTTAAAGAGAGAGGGACAATGAGAGAGGGAGAGAAAGACAGAATCAATTTTATTTAGTTTTTCATAGACTTCCGTTGCTCGGAGACTTTGTTGAGTATGTGGTGCTGGGGTTTGAACCTGCGTACTTGTACATGCAAGGCAAGTGCCGTAACAGCTGAGCTAGTACTCCAGCCCCCTGATCACACCTCTTTTGTCAGAAATGTGTTCTGCAAATATTTCTCCAGTTTCTGGTTTGCTTTTTTAAATATTTTTTAGTATCTTTTGAAAAAATAGAAGTTTAATGTTGAGGTTCAGTTTTTCCTGTAATGATTCATGCTCTTTGAATTCTGTTTAATCAATGTTTATCTACTCCAGGATTACAAAGATAACTGTTTTCTTATAATTTTAAATAATTGTTACTCTTACACTTAGGCTTATGGTTTGTTGTTAAATGTTTAGTATTATTTTAAAATATTTTTGTTTTGCTAAACACGAAAATCACAAGTAATCCGATCAATAAATGGGCTACGGATCTAAAAAGAAACTTCTCACCAGAGGAAGTCCAGAAAGCCCATAAATATGAGAAAATGCTCTACATCATTAGCTGTAAGGGAAATGCAAATCAAAACTTTAATGAGATTCCATCTCGCTCCGTTAGAGTGGCAAAAATGAAAAATTCGAACAAAAACAGATGCTGGAGGGGCTGTGGGAAAAGAGGAACACTGTCACACTGCTGGTGGGACTGCAAACTGGTTCAGCCACTCTGGAAAGCAGTGTGGAGAATCCTCAAAAAATTAAGGATGGAACCACCCAGCTATCCCACTCCTGAGTATTTTCCCAAAAGAGTTAGAATCGGCATATTATAGTGATGTGGCTTCATCAGTGTTTATAGCAGCTCAATTTACTATAGCTAGATTATGGAACCAACCCAGATGCCCCTCACTTGACCAGTGGATACAAAAACTTAGGTACATATATATAATGGAATACTACTCGGCCATTAAGAGAAAACGATATTATGGCTTTAAGTCAAATGGATGGAGATGGAAAGAATTATGCAAAGTGAAGTATCCCAATCTCAGAGACTTAAGGGCTGAATGGTTTCTCTCATCTGTGGAAGCTAGAATACATCAGGAAGCAGTATGTTAGATGGCTAAGCTAATAATAACTTCAAATTGTATGATTCTTAAGGCAACAGGGGGGTGACTCCCTAGGATACCTGGAGGCATAGGGTGGGGGGAGGGCTTAGGAAGAATCTAGGAGACTGGAGGGTGGGAATATGGGGGAATCATCTCAGAAGGAGATTTCTGACCTCCACGAGATATCCATTCAACTTAGGGGTTCTTCTGGGGGAAACAAACATGGGGAACCCAAGCTGGGCATCCATGACATGGCATTAGCCCTAGATAACTAAGAATATATACATTTGTTCTTGAATGTTTTATAATGTTTCCCCCTCAATTGTAACTCCATATTCATCTAATAAAAAAATTTTGTTTTGTCTAGAATCCTTTCTCTCAATTAAAGCAATGTGACATTGACAAAAATTCTTATATTATGGAATGTAATCATGTATATTAGGGAATTTACTTAAATCATTGAGTTAATTTTTAATAAATGGTGAATGTTAAGGATTGGGATTTAATTTTTTGCATATGGATATCAATTATTCTAGCACTATTTATTGAAAAGACAACTTTTCCTCCCTTATTGAAATACCTTGGCACCTTTATTGGAAATCAGTTTGCTTGGTATATATTGATTTATTTCTGGACTTTTTTCCACTCTGTTGACTTACATGTCTATCCTTATTCCAATAACATACTGTCTTGGTTATTTTTGCTTTCTTATAGTTTTTGTTGTCAGGTAGCATAAGTCCTCCAGCTGTGTACTTTTTCAAAATTGTTTTGGCTATACTAGATTATTTGCATTTCCATGTAAATTTTAGAGTATTATTTGCTGGAGTTTTGATTGTGACTCTTTGCAATCTATAGATCATTTTGGGGAGAATTGACTTCTCGTTGTTGAGTCTTCCAACCTGTGAGCACATTTTAACTCTCTATTTCTTGAATTTTTCTCAGCAGTGTTTTGTTTTGTTTTTTTAAGAGAGAAAATAAACTTTATTTGTTTTTTTTTTAAATCTGTTTTTTGTTTCTTTGACACTTAGTTGTATATGTGGTGCTGGGGTTTGAACCCTGGTCCTTGTGCATGCTGGCAAGCACTCCAACTGCTAAGCCACCACACCAGCCCTCAGCAGTGTTTTGTAGTTTTTACAATAGCGGTCTTGCACATACTTTACAAAATTTGTCCAAATTGTTCATTTTTTGTTATTGTAAATAATAAAAATACAAATCTAATAGTTTGTTGCTAGTGTGTAGAAACATGAGGTCAGTATTTAAAAAATCAGTTGTATCCTGTGATTTTTGCTAAACTCATCTATTCCATAGCTTTTATGTAGACTCTGTAGGATTTTCTACATAAATTATTTGTTATCTGTGAGCATAGACAGTTTTACACACTTCCTTACCAATATATGCATTCTCCTGACCCCCTTCACATTCATTTCCCAGATTATACTGACTAGGATATCCTTTATAGTGCTGAATAGAAGTGGTGAGACTTGCCATCCTTGCCTTGTTCTCAGTCTTAAGGGGAAAGCATTAGATACACTTTATAAGAAGATTGTAAGTTCTCTTCTCCTAGTTTGCAGAGTTTTTTTTTTTTGCCTTTGAGTTTCTGAGTATTTTTAAATAAAATCTGTATATGTATTTAAGGTATACAGTGTGATATTTTGATATACACTATTAAATTATTAGTGTAATCAAGTTAATATGTAATCACCTGATAAAGTTATCATTTTGAGTATGGATGTGTGGTGATAACACATAAGAACTATCCTCTTAGCAAATGTATAATATACAGTACAATATTAACTGCAGTCAGCATGCTGTACCTAAGGTCTCTAGACTTTATTCACATTCTACACAATGAAATCTTTATATCCTTAGACCAACATTTCCTATTCCTTGATACCATCCTATAACCCTTAGTAATCACACTTGTTTGGATTCAACATTTTTAGATTCCATATATAATTAATATCATGAAATATTTTTCTTTGTGTCTTATTTCAGTTAGTATAATGTACTCCAGGTTCATCTGTGTTGTCAAAGACATGTATCTGTGTGCATATATTACAATTCTCTTATTCATTTATATGTTGATAGACATTTAGGTTGTTTCCGTTGCTTGTCCATTGTGAATAGTTAGTGCTGCAATAAACATGGGAGTGCAGATGTTTCTTACAAATACTTGTTTCATTTGCTTGGATATATACCTAAAAATGGGATTGCTGGATCATACAGTACTTATTATTTATTTAACCTTTATACTGTCTTCCATAGTTGCTGTACCAATTTATATCCTAGCAACAGTGTATAAAGATTTTCCTTTTTCCACATCCTTACCAATATTAATCTTTTGTCTTATTGATAATAGTCATCCTAAGAACTTTGAGGTGATATTTTATTGTGATTTTGGTGATTAGTTATGATCGCCTTTTCGCATACCTGTTGGTTATCAGTGTGTCTTTGTAAAATTATCTATTCAGGTCTACTACAGTTTGGAACTTAAATGTCCCTAAAAGGCTCATGGAGTAAAATGTACTTTATTTGAATTCTCAAAATTTTGTCAAAAGTGCACCTCTTTCCCCCCTCTACCTTAAAGTCATTTCTTACAGAGAAATTGATGGCTAGGGCCAAATAACAGCTTTGTGTGTGTAATACTGTTTTTTATAGAAATCCAAGCAGGTCAATGTGGGGAGCTGTATTGTCCCCCGGGAAGCTGATCAGGAGGAGGGTGAGTGCTGACGGCTGGAACCTGGGTCCCCCCTCATCTGGGGACCCCTACCCTCCCAGCCGGGGAAACGAGGCAACCACATGCAGCTGATGGCAGCTCAGAATCCGTTTATTACTAAGGCACACGGGTTTTTATAGAGGAGGAGGGGAGACAGCCAAGGAATCAATAATCCTTCTAAGGGAGTTGCCAGGTGTTATGTAGATTTCAGTACTGACAAAAAAACTAGGGTACAGACAAAAACTAGGGAGTAACCTGTCGTTAAGACATTTTAACCCACCCTAATCTTTAACAAAGCACGACCTAGCAGCCCTTTCAGAAGGAGCTTATGCAAATAGTCATAAGATCACACTAGGGCGGCTGTTGAAATGGAGGTGAAGGTCAGACCCCAATAATTGTCACAAGGTCACTCTAGGGCAGCTGATGAAATAGAATGAAGGTCAGACTCCAACAGGTCAACAAGGCTTTGGACTTTTTTCTTGGTCTTGAGTAGCTATTTAAACTTAAATATTAAATATTCATTTTTTATCGAATCAACCTTTATTATAGAAGGACCTGTGGAAGGCTCTTCTTCTTCAGGGTGGTATTAATGGGAAGTTGTGGAATCTTTCAGAGGTGGAATTAATGGGAAGTCTTCTGCTCTTTGGGGAAGTGCCCTTGAAAGGGATATTGCCAGCCCCTTCCTGGTCTGCTCTTTTACTTCCTGGCCATGATGAACAGTAGCTCTGTCATATCCTCCCACCATGATGTACCACCACAGATCCAAAGCAGTGGGACCAACTCATCACGGACTGGAAGCTCTAAAACTGTGAGACAAATAAACCTTTCCTCTTTATAAAATAACTATCTCAGGTATTTGTTTTAGTGATGGAAAGCTTGTTTAACACACGGTCCTTTGCTCGAATTTTAATTGGATTTCTTTTTTCTTTTTTTTTGTCAAATTTGAGTTCTAGGGGCTGGAGCAGTGGCTCAGCAATTCTGGCACTTGCCTGGCATGTACAGGGAAGCTGGTTCAAACCCTGGCGCCATGTACACAACAAAGTGTTAGAGCAACAAAGGCCACATGAAAAATTAATGAAATTTGACTCTCTCTCTCTCTCTCTGACTATCCCAAAAAATAATTTGGGTTTCTTATCTATTTTGGATGTTGATCTCTTCTCAAATTCATGGTTTGCAAGTGTTTTCTTCCATTTTATAGGGTTGCCTTTTTATTTTGTTGATTGCTTCCTTTGCCTTGGTTTACTGAGTTTTTGTGAATAGGAGTTGAATTTTGTTAAATGCTTTTCTGCATCTGTTGTTTGTTGGGGTCTGACCTTCACTCCATTTTATCAGCTACCCTCCCATGATCATGTTGTTATTTGCATAAGCTCCTTCAGGAAGGGCTGCTAGATTGTGCTTTGTTAAGCTTGATAATAAAAATAAAAAACAGTGTGTTGACATGATGCGGGGTTTTTGAGATGAGGCCGGATTCTCTGCTCCCTCTGGTGAATGGAGTCTGGGCCTTTACAGACTCTAGCAGCCAAAACAGCACGCTTTTAGTGTTTGTAGCCATTCCCAGTTAAAACTGGGAATTTGGGCTGGCTGCAGGTATCTGCAGCCGAAAGTGTTAGCAGCTCCCCAGCTAAAAGCTGGGTGTTGCAGCCCTTGGTGTGGTGGAAATTCATCCCGGGAATTCGGTGCCAATCTCCTGGGTTCTTGTCTCGCGAATTTGAAGAATAAAATCCACGGACAACCACGGAAGGAGGAGTAAAAGGAGTAGGATTTATTTAGGAAGAAGAGCAGAGACTCCGCAAAGCGGAGGGGTACCTGGAAGCAGGACACCATCTAATGGAGGTTAGGCCAGAGGTTATATAGATTTTGGGTATGAGCATAATTAACATTTATGCAAAGCAGGCATTGAGAAATGCATCAACTCCATTGGTCAAAATCTGTGTAAAACAGGCATTGAAACTGGTCAAGATCACCATTGGTTAAAACAAAAGGTGGCAAATACTTCCTAGTATCCACCTGTGACCACCCCATCTTAGTCAGGGACTAAGGTGAGCCTCAAGGTCTTTTTGCATTTGAATGCCCTGAGCACACCCTATCAATCACTCTCTGCCTCTGCCAGCTAGCTCTTGATAGGGGCCCTCTGTCCTGACTATCTAGCCATTTCACTGTCTCTCCTAAACCATCTCAGACACAGGCTCCAGACATTTTGCATTGGTATCACCTGCCAATTACTCCAGATCCCTCAAAAGGCACATGTCGATGCTTCTTATTTATTGCTATTGATTGAATGTGTGCCTCCGAAATCCAGGTGTGGCAGACGAGCTAATGCCTTCCCCTAGGAGGAAGGAGAGAGGGCTTGAGAGGGCAGGGTGAAGGCCCTTAAAGAAGAGGCTCCAGCCAGCTCTTGCACTTTTCTCCTGGGCGTGGTGTCCCTTCACCTTTGGAGGATGAGCTCTTGCCAGCAGCCGAACCTGCCCATGCTTTGATCTTGGACTTCCCAGCTTCCAGAACTGTGAGAATACAAATTTCTGTTCCTGTTTGTTTTGAAATGGAGTCTTGCAACGTTGCCTTGACTTGTCTGAACTTCTGGGCTCCATTGATCTTCCTGCCTCAGCCTCCCAAGTAGCTGGGACTGTATGCATCCACCACACCCAGCTGAATTTTTGTTCTTTATAATTACCCAATGTCAGGCATTTTGTCGTAGCAGCACAAATGGTCAAATGGACTAAGACATTTACTATACAGTATATAAAAGAGAGATGTAAAGCTTGGATAAAGAGAGACCAGGTCTCCGGCCTGTGGTTTTTCTTATCCCCAGCCCCTCCCTCAGGTTAATTTAACCTGGCCGGGCGGGACAATTGTTCTTTTTTTAGTTATGTTAAAACTGTTTAGTTCTTACTGAATCAACCTTTATTGTAGAAGTACTTGAATTTTAAAATTATGTATGTGTGTGATTAAAAATAAGAATGTTTTAGAGCATAGTTTACTCCCTAAATTAAAGAATAATTTTTGTTCATTCATACAATTTATTCACAGTATTTTCTGGTTTCCACCAAAATCAACATATAGAAGAGCAAACACATTTGAATTATAATTCAGTTTTATACTGGTATTATATATATATAACCCTTTCCCCTCATACTAATCTGGGTTATGATATATTCTTAGAATTTTTCTTATAAAAGGTAGGGACAAGACAGCTATGGAAAGTTTTAGCCACTTTTATCTTAGTATGAGAATCTAATTTTCTGGCATGGATTAAAGTATACTATATTTATACTCTTAAATTTTTATTGAAGCTGCACCTATTCTCCTGGTCCCCAAAAGTAATTTCTTTCTGGAAAACTGATGGCTCGGGCCCAATAACAGCTTTGTGTGTTTGATAATTTTTTTTTTTTTTTTTTTTTTAGAAATCCAAATAGCTCAACAAGGCTTTGGGCCTTTTTCTTGATCTTGAGTAGCTATTTAAACTTAATTTCCCTTACACTTCATAGGTCTCTGATTCTACCTACTGTGAGGTCCATGAGAGCTTAATGCTTTGGATGAAACTGCATGTATGGTGTTTATTAATACTATAGGTTTCCATTTTCTTGTTCATTTAGGATCTGCTTTCAGCTGGGGATGTCACTGCTGGAGGGTACTATACAGATCTACCACTAGGTCCTTGTATTGTAATTTATGTCAAAGGATTGATGTAGCAAGAAGGTGGAGAGATTTTGGCTGTGTTCTCTATCTACCTTGGATTTGGGCTTAACTGGCTTCCTCTTTTCAAATTTTTTTTTTTTAATAGAGAGGGACAAAGAGAGAGATTCAGTTTTATTTAGTTTTTCATGTGTTTTTTGTTGTTCTGACACTTAGTTGTGTACATCGTGCTGGGGTTCGAACCCACATACCAGGCAAGTGTAGTAACTGTTGAACCACCTACCACTCCAGCCCCCCTCCTTTACAATCCTGGTATTTTGAATAGATTGTCCCTTGGCTATTTTGGGCTTTTACAATTTTTTGTATTTGTGGTAAACACACATAAAATTTACTCTTTTTTATTTTTTAAAGAGAGAAGGACAGTGAGAGAGAAAGAATCAATTTTTTAATGTGGCTTTTGTTGCTCTGAGACTTCTGGAGCTGGGGTTTGAACTCAAGTCCTCGTGCCTGCCAGGCAAGCACCATAACCTTGGAGCCACCACTGCAGCCTTGGCATTCTGACTTCTAATGGCACAGATTAGTTTTCCCCATTTTTGTATTTTGTATAAAATGAATAGTATAGGACTCTTGAGTTCTTTTTTTTTTAATTTTTATTTTTTAAAGACAGAAGACCAGTGAGAGGAAGAGAGTGAGAGAATCAGTTTTATTTAGTTTTTATTGGGCCTTCACTGCTTCACCACTGTGTATGTTGTGCTGGGGTTTGAACCCGCATCCCTGCACATGTGAGACAAGTGCCATAACCACTGAGCCACTGCTCCAGCTGGACTCTTGAGTTCTTAACCCATTAGTATATTTATGAAACTTGTCCATATTGTTGTTCGATGATAGAATGTACATTATTGCTTTCTGATTATCATGATTTGCTGATTATATCATTGGGGGTATTTGGATAATTTCCAGTTTTTAGCTATTATGAAAGTACTGCTATGAACATTCTAATGCATGTCTTTTGGTGAACACTTGTAGTTTTGTAGGAATATAACTAGGAGTGCAGTAGATGAGTTTGAAGTAGAATTGATGAATTACAGAATAGCGCTTCTTAAATTTTAATTTGAATCTGAATTACTTAGACTCCAATTAAAATGGTGAATATGAATCAGCAGTTTTGGGCAACTGTCTGAGATTCTGCATGTCTAGTAAACTCCTAGGTGATGTAGGTGCTCCTGATCCAGGATCATATTCTGAGGGACAAAGTCATAGAGATGCTTACGCTTAACTTTGATAGATATGGCCAAAGAACTTTTCAAAGTTATGCCTAATTTATACTCCTACAAGTAATGTATGGGAGTTCTCCATGTTCTTGGCAAAAAAAAAAAAGTCTTGGGGTTTTTTTTGTTTGTTTGTTTTTTCATTTTAGTCATTTTGGTAGTGTATAGTGATTCCCTAATTACCAGTGAGGTTGCTGTGGTTTGAATATGGTTCATCCCCACTAAAACTCATCTTGAGACTTGGTCCCCAGTGCTATAGTTTTGGGAGGTAGGGCCTGGTGAGAGGTGTTGGGGTTGTGGGGTGGATGAGTTAATATCTGTTTTATGTGACTTACTCTTGCTGGACTGAACTAGTTACTGAAAGAGCATGCTATTAAAAAGTGAGTTTGGGCCTGGAACAATGGCTCGGCGTTTATAGCGCCTGCCTGCCTTGTGCAAGTACACAAGTTCAAACCCCAGCACCATGTACTCAACAAAGTGTCCAAGGAATGAAAGTCACATGAAAAACTAAATAAAAATTGCTTTTTTTCTCTTTTGCTGTCCATTCTTTCTTTAAAATAGAAAATGAGTTTGTCTTCCTTAGCTTTTTCTTGCTTCTCTTCTGAACACATGATTGGTTTTCTACTTTTTGCCTTGAGTTGAAGCAGCACAGGGCTCTCACCAGAAGCTGAGAAGATGTCAGTACCATGCTCTTGGACTCTTTAACCTCTATAGCCATGTGCCAAAAACCTCTAAGCTTTATAAATACCATTCTCAGGGATTTTGCTATATCAACCGAAAACAGAATGAGGCCTGACACTTATGTTTATTGACCATTTGAATACCCTTTTTTAATGAAGTGCTTGTTGAAATATTCTGCTTAATTTTGTATTGGGCTTTTACTTCTGCTATTTTTTTTTACTCTTAGTTTTTTAAGTTTTTCCAATCCATGCTTTTTTTCTATTTTATTGTTAGCTAAACCTCAGACTGTTGCCCAATATTTGATTTTTCATCTCGTTTTGAAGGCTACATTTTTCTAGATTTAATTTTAAATAGCACAGTTTCATATAGTACAATGTTAATTAAGAATACATCTATTTCCAGTTTTGTTTTCAAAACTAAGTATTAGTTTTCTCTTTTATTTTGGTTACAGAGTTTTTACACAGATCCTGCTTTTTTCTTTTCTCCTTTTCCTCTTCCTATTTCTGCCCCATATTAATTTTCCTGTTTTCCATCTCCCACTCCTCCTCTTCCTTTTTGTATTCAGCCTTATATATGGAAACATCTCGTTTAGAGAGACCAGGAGGTGGATTCACATGCAATAACCTCACTGTCCTTGAATGTGAGTAGATTTTTCTTTAAAATATTACAAAAGAGATTTGGTTAATAAAAATTTGCATTTCTGTTCATCCACCCAGAAGCCTGAGAAGAATGAACTGACTTAATCACTGGGCCACCGCTCCAGCCCCTGATCTCACTTCTTAATGGTATTTTTCATCACACTTCTTTTTTCTTTCATGTTTTTTCTTTAAGAGAGAAGAACAGTGAGAGAGAGAGAGAGAGACAGAGACAGAATCAGTTTTATTGAGTTTATGGGTGCTGGGGTTTGAACCTGTGTACCTGCGCATGCCAGGGAAGTGCTGTAACCACCAAGCCACTGCACCAGCCCCTCTTCTCACTTCTTAGTGGTATTTTTCTTTATTTTTTTCTTTCTTGCTTTCTTTTTTTTTTTTCCAGAATAACTTTTTGCTTTCTCTCAGTCTCAGCACTCCTTTCTCATGGGGGCAAATCACGTAGGGGACTTTTGACATCTATCTTCTATCCAAATCTGTTTTACCATGTATTGCATAAATGCTTAAGTAGTTTTGCATAGGAATAGCATAGCATCCATTTATAGTTCGTAATATTGATATAGTTCTCTCCCAATTTGTATATGTTTTAGCTTTTTAGTTTTGGAAGGAAGGTATGTGTTTAAAAGTCTCTATTCAAGTTCTTTCTTGAGAGTCAAAAATCTTTTAGATTATTTTTTCTTCTCACTATAGGGTAATGAACAATTAAAGTTTTGCAGTTTTCCATAAGACTTGGTTGTTCATTGTACCTCAGATGAGGTAGTTTCTGTAATTGGATGATCTGCTATCAGTGGGCTAGAATATCCAAATATAAATCAAGAACATTTATGCAGATATAAATAATTCACTTACTGTAGTGGTTCAGACAAATGAGGCATTCTAACTGGGTAGCTGAAGTGGAGATCTTTGACCTAAGCCTGTTGCACTAAGTGTTTTGTGGGGAAAAAAAAATATATATATATACACACATACATATACATACATACACTATATATATATATTTTTTCTCCACTGAGATAGTAATAGCTCTGATAGGGAATTCAAGGGCTTATCCAGCCTGTTTTGCTTTTACAACTATAATTATGCATTGTTCTTTTGCACTTATATTGTGACCTTTATATGTTTCTTATCCCTCTTTCATTAGGGACTACTTCTTGACAATAAATTTTGAAAAAGCTTCTGTTTTGTATTTAGAATGTGACTCTTTAAGCATGTGAAACCAGCAGTATTGACCATTTCATTTCTTTTTCTCTCATCTTTGTTCTTTTTAAAGTGAGTCATAATTTTGGAAAAATGCTTTTGGAAGGGTACTATTAACAAAAAGAGCAATTTTCACATTTAAAAAACCCAAGTGCCATTTTCCTCTTCTTTTTTTCATTTCCTTATGTATTGGAATGAGACTTTGCCAGATATTGTAGACTATATTTTTAGAGCTCCCATTTAGTTTACTAGATTTGTAGTTTTGAAGAAAAAGTTCCACTTTGGGACTACATTCTGGTTGATTCCTAAAGAGCATATTGAAAGTTGCACCAACATGTAGCTCAGTAGTTATTTGTGATATACTGTACCATCAATGTCATAACCCAAAAGAAAACATAAATATTAGAAACTTGAAAATATTTTGTAGTGCCAATCTCTAAAAAAAGTTTATTTCCTTTATTGTTTTTATTTTTTGTACGAGAGGAGGACAGTAACAGAGAGAGACAGATATAATCAATTTTTATTGAGTTTTTCACATGGCTTTCATTGCTCCGACACTTAACTGTGTACATGGGTGCTGGGATTTGAACCCATGTACTCACACATGCCAGGCAAGCTCTGTAACTGCCGAGCCACTGCTCCAGCCCTCCTTTATTGTTTTTGACTACAACAAAATAATTATTAGATTAATTTATACCCCTTTTTACCTTCTTACCAGATTACATGAGAGCGTAATTATTTCTTGGCATTCTGTCGGGATTCTAGATTTCTTCTCTTGTTAAGACCCTATAGAATTTGGGGTCTTTTTGAAAATGCATCTTTGATATAATGTGCCCCATCCCCCAGAATTCCAGTCTACACCCGTTTCAATTTGAATTAGCTTTATTTGGATTCTTTTAAAATACTAAATCTTTTTATTATTGGAGAAATATCATTTTAAAAAGGCACTGATCATTAATGAAGGGGAAATAAGGATATAGTACTATGACTATTAATATTCAAACTTTTCTTTTTAAAACTTAAAAATTTAATATTTGGGAATTTTTACTACAGCACTGGATCTTATTAAAAAGGTGAAAATTATACACTAAAAACAAAGAAAATGAAGTTCCAAATAATGTGACATAGACTGTAAGCACTAGGAATGTTTTTCTTTACAACAACTTATTTAAAAAACAATTTAGAGGGGCTGGAGTGGTGGCACAGTGGTTATAGCACTTGCCCTGCATGCGCAAGTACACGGGTTCAAACCCCAGCAACCCACATACACAACTAAGTGTTGGAGCAATGAAAGCCATGTGAAAAACTCAATAAAAATTGATTCTCTCTCTCTCACTGTCCTTCTCTCTTTAAAAAAATAACTTAGAAATAATTTCAGACTTAAAGTTTGCAGAATAGTATAGGGAGGGGCTGGAGCTGTGGCTCAGCGGTTATAGCACTTGCCTGGCATGTGCAAGTAGGCAAGTTCAAACCCCAGCAGTACGTACACAGTGAAGTCTGAGCAACGAAAGCCACATGAAAAACTAAATAAAATTGATTCTCTCTCTATTCCTCTCTCCCTCCCCCTCTCTCTTTAAAAAAAATAGTATAGGGAATTCCCATATACTGTTTACCCATCTTCCCTATATATTAACACTTAGCATAGAATAGTGATGAAAACCAGGCACAATACTGTTAAATAACTCTATAGATCTTATCAAGTTTCTACAGTCATCTCACGATCTTTTTACTAGTCCAGGATATAAGTAGTATCCCACATTGCATTTAGTTTTCATTTTGTAAATTAAATTTATTTTAACTGATATATAAAAATAGTATATATTAATGATGTTTTGATACATATATCATTTAGTCTTTATGTTTCCTTGAGCTCCTCCAGTCTGGAACAATTTCTTGGTCTTTGCTTTTAATGACCCTGAAGTCATCAAAGAATATTGGCCAGTTACTGTGTAGAGTGTCTCTGAAAGACAGAAGAGATGCTCAGCCCTTCTCACTTCATCATCTCAGGAGGTACATGATATTGGTATGCCTCATTGCTGATGACATTAACCTTGGTCACTTGGATAAGGTGGTATCTACCATCTTCCTACTTCCACTGTGTGCTTTTTTTCCTTTTGTAATTAATTAGCATCTTGTGAGAAGATATTCTGA
This sequence comes from Aplodontia rufa, assembly GCA_004027875.1. Lineage (NCBI taxonomy): Eukaryota > Metazoa > Chordata > Mammalia > Rodentia > Aplodontiidae > Aplodontia > Aplodontia rufa. The sequence continues at coordinate 3,870 of PVKS010009167.1, read as the reverse complement.
GGTATGCAAATAATCCTGTTTCTCATTATTCTCTTTCCTACTAATTTTAGCATCCATTGATGTTTCTTGCCTCCAATAGTTGAGCTCTAATGTATGCCAAATGGCCATTTTCTATTCCTATCATTCCTTCTACACTTACTAATTAGAATTCTACCTTAATAAAGATCTGTCCTTTTTCTCTTCTTTACTTATATATTTATTTATTTGATTATATCAGTATTCGCTCATACATATTCAGTATGCTATCATCCATTACTATCATTTTGTTCCAGCATAAAGTTATCAGAATGTCAGGGTTCTTACTCTCACTTCTCATGTACCATAAAATTTTAGGCAAAATATTTAACTATTCTTATCCTTAATGCCCCAGTAGTAAAATGGGAATAATTTTGCTCTGCTGTATATAAATCAACTTATAAACTATAAAATGTGATATAAATGGTAATATCATTATTTGGTTGCTGAATGCCTGTGGGTGATGAGAGAACAGTATTTTTAGGAAAAGACTTGAGAGTTAATTATTTTAGACCATCGACTTGTTTCTTTATGGAGGCCCAAAAATGAAGGTGGAGAGAACCAGGGTGTAGACAGCAGAGGCAGAAGGAAGTCAAAAGTGAATCATAACTCAGAGTGCAGCATACATTCTCACATTCTGTTGTGTGTAACCAATTCTTTGTGAATTCCCTAGAATATTACAATAGTAAATCTATTTCTTTGATTATTAGTTTTGAAAACTCCCTTGTTCCATATAACAAAATATATTGTCAGATTAAATGTGGCTTATAAAAACTTTAACTTACTTTTTTTCCCCCCTCTACCTTAAGCTGTTTGGCTGGGAAATGTTATCTCTGATATATTTTAAGGACATGTGAAGTATACAAAACCACATGGTATTGTGAATGTTATTGCTCTTGGCTTTTTTCCAGTTTTCCTTTGTGAGCCTTCTTAGGTATGTGTAACAATATTGTGTGTACAGTCCTTGATATGACTTTTTCTCATTAAGTTTCTGAATCAATACATATATCCACTGCCCAAGATCATTTGTTCTCCATCCTGTTTTCTGTAGGTATTTAGAGGATTTATTGAAAGCTAAATTTGTGATTTAACTTGGATTTTCCACCCTGTCTTTGGGGATGCAAGTTTTATTTTTTCCTGTCACAACAAGCAGGCAAAAAATAGTAGACTAAGCTGCTAAGTAGGTCGACCTGCCTGAGCATCGTGAGGTGGCAAATTATAATGAGATTTCCTGACTTCAGCAGTTATCAGTGATGGGAACAGGGAGTAGAAATAGCAGTATTTGAACTTCAAATATCCAAGGAAGAATAAATGAGTTTCTGCTTTGGTTAACATTTGTAAATGAGGAAATAGACTTCACACCACAGTGGGTTTTTTCTATTTTATTTTAATGAATATAACCAAATAAAGTCATGAAACCAGAGGGGGAAAAAGAACAGAGCAGGTAAATGTTTATATTACTGGGTATAGGCTATTTCAGTTGGCATCTCTATGTTCTCGAATGTTGTAAAAAATTAGAAATAGACTTGCTTCACTGAGTGTATGTTCATAAGAGCGAACAGAAGGTATTGAAACTATTAAGGGATGCCATTTGTGCCAGTGATTTTGAGGATGGATGTTCCCAAAATGTGAATATGTAAAATCCACTGAGACATCAAATCAATGAGAAATGCTGTGAATAAATGTCATACTTTGGGGTTTAGCTTCACTTTTGGTCTTAGTTTGGAATTTCATCTTTATGTTGGTCTTTGACTGTTGACTTGTTTATAGCATGATGCTCAGCTGAATTGTCTTATGTGTCATTGGCCTACCAATTACTTAAAGCTCCCCAGATGACAACAGCAAGAGTAGTGAGCACTCTCATGGACTACTTGTCACAGTGTTAGCACTTCTGAATTAATTACTCTGATTTGTTTCATTTAATTGAACCAATTATGAGGGGCAAGTATTATGGAAAAATTTTTAGTTGGTGCAAAGCCCTGTGGAGAATGTTTTAAATAGCAAAATTAAATATTTAGTCATCAGAACTCAGTTTGACCATTTATTCTCTAATGTAGCCCTTTGTGCTAAATCTTTCAGATTGATTGACAAAGAACAACTGCAAGGTTGTTTTTAATTATATTGATACCAAATATTTTTAACATTGGAATTACCTTCTTTATTACCATTCCCTTGGTTTAGGGCCTTATCTCTTGTCAGGGGTTTTTCAGTAACTGTCTGCTGATCATTTTTACTTAGTCTATACTGATTTTTGAATAATTATTGTAAAATACTAGTCCAGTCAGATCCTTTTCTTGATTACAGTTTCTTTTTTCTTTTTTCTCACCCCTGCTACTGGGTATTGAAACCAGGGACACTCTACCACTGAGCTATATCCCCAGCCCTTTTTATTTTTTATTTGAGACAGGGTCTTGGGAAGTTGTTGAGGCTGACCTCAAGCTTGCCATCCACCTGCCTCAGCCTCCCAGGAATTATAGTGTGTGCCACTTATACATGGATGCTTATGGTTTCTTTAATGGCTCCCAGTTGCTTTAGGATAAAACTCAGGTTTCTTAGCATGAAGTCCAGGACCTTAATGATCTAGGCCTCTTTGATTTCTCAATCTTAATGACACCACTTCCTCACATGACTTGTGATTCCCTGAAAACTTTAGGTTTATTTCTCATCTTTTGATGTTTCTCTGCCTGACATTCCATTGTCTTATAAACTAGTTCCTAGTAATGATTCTAGATACAATTTAAGTTTCTAAAAAATTTTTATTGTGGATATTGTCAAATATACACAAAAGTAGAGTTTAATATCAGAAACCATGATGTATCTACATCACCCAACTGCAGAGTATCAACATTTAGCAAGTCTTTCAACACATTCTTTTCCTGTTTAGTCTTTATTGGAGTCTTCCAGGACTTCCTAAGCAAAATAAACCACTCCTTCCTGTATACTGTTTAGCATCTTGACCATGTTATTCTTGGGATGCTACAAATTGATATAATTACTCATTTACCTGATTCTCCCTCTGGATTGTAAATCCCTTAAGTGTAAATATTTTTACTTTTCACCTGTGCCTCATTTCATCTGTGCCTCTTTTTTACTCTTCACCAGTGCCTGACATAGATACTAACACGTAATAGGTACCTAATAAACATGAAAGTGTTAAACTAATCTCAAACCCCCTTCATCTACGATTGCTATCACCTTTTCCTGTTTGTGTCCCAGAAATACACACATAAAAATAATTGTGTTGGTGGCTCAGCTATTACAGTGTTTGCTTGGTATGCACAAGTACATGGGTTCAAACCCCAGCACCCACATACACAAATAAGTGTCAGAGCAATGAAAGCCTTGTGAAAAACTCAATAAAAATTGATTCTCTGTCTCTCTATCTCTCTTTCTCACTGTCTTTCTAAAAAAAAAAAAAAAAAAGTGTTACCCCAAAGAAGCCAGATACAAAAAGAATGTATGTGTGTGTGTGTGTGTGTGTGTGTGTTCTCAAGAAAAGGAAGAATTAATCTATAGTCATAGAAGTCAGAAGGGTGGTACCTTTGGCAGCAGGTGAGGTGGGGGGCTTTGTTAATTGGAAGAGGACATGCATGAAGGAGCATTTTAGGTTCTAAAATTGTTCTCTCTTGATCTGGGTGACAGTTAAGTAAATTTGTTTAAAATCAGCACATTACAGTGACACAGCAATATCGATGTTCATTGCAGCACAATTTACCATTGCTAGGCTATGGAAACAACCCCGGTGTCCCTCACAGGAAGAATGGATCCAAAAACTGTGGTACATTTATACCATGGAATATTACACAGCAATTAGAAACAATGACCTTGCAGCCTTCGAGGGTAAATGGATGGTTA
>PVKS010009166.1:26927-65141 GCA_004027875.1 Aplodontia rufa | reverse complement strand
GGGCTGTTGGTGTTTTTGTAGTTGACATTTTTGAGGATTTTGTAGATTCTGGATATGAGACCCTTGTCTGAGGAATCATAGTTCATGATTCTCTCCATTTCTGTAGGAAACCTCTTGACTCTTTTGATTGTTTCCTTGGCAGTACAAAAGCTTTTTAGCTTTATGGCATCCCATTCACTGATTTTTGACTTTACTTCCTTCACTTTGGAGACTTGTTGAGAAAGTCTTTGCCTACTCCCAAATGTTGATGTGTTGGACCAATTTTGTCTTCTATCAGTTGCAACGTAGCTGGTTTAATACCGAGCTCCTTTATCCATTTTGATTTGATTCTTGTGCAAGGAGAAAGATATGGGTCTAATTTCATTTGCCCATTTTTAAATTAGATTACTTTTTTTCATTGTTAACATTTTTAGGCTCTTTGTATATTCTAGATACTAACCCTTTGTTTGATCACAGATTACACTTAAGAGTGACTTGGCATTTTTCACTTGCACATTTCAAATTCCTTTCTCTATCTTGTACTTCTGACATTTTCATTATAGTATGCAGAGGTAAGGATCTTTTCTGATCTTATTTCTTTGACGTTCCATTGATTTCTTATACCTGGATGTTCATGTGTTTTCAAAGATTTGGGAAGTTGTCTGCTATAAGTTCATGAAAAAGATTTTCTATGCTCTTAACCTATTTTTCTTCCCCTGGAAGTATGACAGTCAGGTGAACATTTGATCTTTAAGTGGTTTCCCAAAGATCTTAAATCTTACTCTGTCTTATTTTTTTTTAATTTGTCTGAATGTGATATTTCAAAAAAGTTGTCCTCAGACTTTGATATTATTTCTTCCACTTGATCTAGTCTGTTATTAAGAGTTTGACTGAATATTTTACATGACTTATAGAGTTTTAATTTCCAAGACTTCTGATTAGTTCCTTTTCAAACTGTCTGTCTCTTTGCTGAATTTCTCCTTCATATCCTGCATTATCTTTCTAATTTCAATTAATGATCTTTATTCTCTTGGACCTATTTAAAAATCATTCTTTTAAATGATTCTTTGAGCTGTTTGTCAGGCATTTCATCCCCTTTGATATCTTTCAAATGTGTTACTGGAGAGCTGTGAACTTTCAGAGCTATCATATTATCTTTTTTATATATATTTCTAGCATTCTTGTAATGAAATTTGAACATTTGATGAAATAGTTGTCTTTGGATGACTATTTTCTTTAGGTTTTTTTTTTAATTTTTATTCAATGAACATGGTCTTACAACAGGAGGGGTTCATTGTAATACAATCAAAAACAAAAGTGTAATGACAGAACAAGCCAATACTGGTGTCAGACCATGATTTCCCCCTTTGGGTTCCTCATGGTTCCATGTTTCACTTTACTTAAGACCCAAGTTAATAGGACTTCTTGTGGAAGTCAGAGGTTCCCCTCAGGTTAGAGTCCCCCATACTACCTCCCTCTGATCACCCTGATATTCTTCCTATTCCCTTCCCCCCTCCCTAACCACCTCCTTATGTCCCCATCCCCCAGGAACCTAAGCATAGTTCCGCATGATCATGTAAGAATTCATACATGCTAAGGTAATTGTTAGGTTAGCCATCTAACGTACTAATTCTGCTTATATTCTAGCATCCACAAATGAGAGAAAACATTCTGCCCTTGATTTTCTGAGTTTGGGATACTTCACTTTGCAAATTTTTTTCCATCTCCATCCACTTGGCTGTAAAAGCCATAATATCATTTTCTCTAATAGCCAAGTAATACTCCATAGTATATATATAACAACGTTTTTTAACCACTCATCAAGTGAGGGGCATCTGGGTTGGTTCCATAATTTAGCTATAGTAAACTGAGCTGCTATAAACATTGATGAAGCTGTATCTCTATAGTAAGCCAATTTTAGCTCTTTTGGGAAGATACTCAGGAGTGGGATATCTGGGTCAAAATGCGGTTCCAGCCATAATTTTTTGAGGAGTCTCCACACTGCTTTCCAGAGCGACTGTACCAGTTGGCAGTTCCACCAGCAATGTAATAGTGTTACTCTTTTCACACAGCCCCTCCAGTACCTGTCATTGTTTGTATTTTTCATTTTTGCCACTCTGACTAGAGTGAGGTGAAATCTCAGCGAAGTTTTGATTTGCATTTCTCTGATTGCTATTGATGTAGAGCATTTTTCTCATATGTTTATGGATTTTTTGGACTTCCTCTGTTGAGAAGCTTCTTTTTAGTTCCATCGCCCATTTATTAATTGGGTTATTAGTGGTTTTGTATATTAATTTTTTGAGTTCTTTTTATATTCTGGATATTAGCCCTCTGTCGAGGTGTAGCAGGCAAAAATTTTCTCCCATTCTGTAGTTTCTCTCTTGAGACTCTTGACTAAATTCTTAACTGTGAGAAAGCTTTTTAGTTTAATTTCATCTCATGCATTTATTCTTGATTTTACCTCTTGTGCCATGGCAGTCCTACTAAGGAAGGCTGTACCGATCCCTATGTCATGTAATGTTGATCATTTTCTTTTTCAAGCAATTTTAGAGTTGCTGGTTTAATATCCAGATCCTTGAACCATTTTGATTTAATTTTTGTGCAGGGTGAAAGGTAAGGATCCAATTTCAGGTGTCTACATATGGCTTTCCAATTTGTCCAACACCATTTGATGAACAGGCTATCATTTTTCCACACTATGCTTTTGCCCCCTTCGTCAAATATCAGACAGTTAAAGATATGAGGGTTCGTCTCAGAGTCCTGTATTCTGTTCCATTGGTCTTCCATTCTCTTTTGGTACCAATACCATGCTGTTTTTGTCATTATAGCCTTGTAGTATAATTTCAGGTCAGGAATTGAGATTCCTCCTGCCTCCTTCTTCTTGCTGAGTAATACTTTGGCTATTCTGGGTCTTCTGTTATCCCATACAAATTTGAGTATTGCTTTTTCTATATTCATGAAGAATGACGTTGGTCTCTTGATAGGGATTGCACTAAATCTGCATAGGGCTTTGGGTAAAATGGCCATTTTGATGATATTGACTCTACCTAACCATGAACATGAAATGTTTCTTGATGAGTCTTTGTTAGATTTTGGTATGAGAGTTATATTTGCTTCATAAAAAGTGTTTGGTAGTACTCTGACCCTATCAATTTCATCAAAAAGCTTGTAGAGGATCGGTGATAATTGTTCTGAGAACATTTGGTAGAATTCTGCCATGAATCCATCAGGTCCAGGACTTTTTATTTTGGAAGGTCTGCTTCGATTTCAGAACCTGAGTTAGGTTGGTTTAAATTTTCAGTGTCTTCTGGTGTTAATCTGGGGCTGTCATATGTGGCTAAGTATCTTTCCATATTTACCAGATTATCAAACTTGACAGAGTATACATTTTCAAAATAAGATCTGATAATCTCCTGGATTTTGGTTGAGTCTGTAGTGATATCTGCATTTTTGTCTTTGATTTTATTGATTTGCTTCATTTCAATCTTCTTTTTGGTGAGGTTGGCAAGTGGTCTGTTGATCTTATTTATTTTTTCAAAGAACTAACTCTTTGTTTTATTGATACTTTGTATTTTTTTTGTTCTCAATTTTATTGATTTCAGCTCTGATTTTAGTTATTTACTGTCTTATGTTAGCTTTGGGATTGGATTGTTCCTCTTTTTGTAGGCGTCTGAGTTGGAGTTTAAGACTATTTGGGCTCTTTCCAGATTTTTGATGTATGCATTCAGCGCTATAAATTTACCTCTTAAGTATGATTTCATACTATCCTAGAGGTTTCAATATGTCAATTCATCATTCTCATTCATTTCCAAGAATTTCATGATTTCTGATCTCATTTTGTCTTTTATCCATTCTTCATTTAAAAGGGTATTATTCAATTTCCAATATTACAGTACCTTCTGTTGTTTTTTGTTGTTGTTGATTGCTAAGACCAAGGCATTGTGATCTGACAGGATACATGGGAATATATCTACTTTCTTGAATTTGTTAAGGTTAGCTCTGTGGACTAGGATATGGTAAATTTTTGAGAAGGATCTAAGAGCTGCTGAGAAGAAGATATATTCAGCTGATTTAGGATGCAATATTCTGTAGATGTCTGTTAAGCCCAATTGGTTAATAGAGAAATTCAGATCAGAGATATCTTTGTTGCTTTTTTGTTTTGATGATCTGTCCAATGTTGATAATGGTGTATTGAAGTCCCCCAGTATTATTATGTTAAGATGTATGAGGGGTTTAATGTCCTTGAGTATTTTTTCCATGTATTTGGGGGAATTGTGATTGGGGGCATAAATGTTAATTATCATTAAGTCTTCTTGGTTCCTTGTGACTTTTAGTATGATGTAGTGTCCATCTTTGTCCTTTCTAAGTAGTTTTGGATCAAAGTTAACTTTCTCAGATATTAGGATCACCACACCAGCTTGCTTTTTTGGGCCACAGGCCTGGTAGACATTTTTGCGGAACTTTCACCTTCAGTCTGTGTCTATTTTTGGTGTGAGGAGTGTCTCTTGCAGACAACATATTGTTGGATTTTGTTTTTTAATCTAAGAAGCCAATCTGTGTCTTTTAATTGGGGCATTGAGACCATTCACATTCAGAATTGGGATAGATATGGGAATCTGAGGCCCAGACTGAGTCCCAGACTTTGTGATTGTTGCTGTGTTTTGTGCCATCTTGGGTTTCTATTGGAGTGTATTGTGATTGTAGACACTCTCTTGTTAAGGGGTTTAGAGAATTATTAGCATGTTTTTCTGAATGAAGAATGTCCTTGAGAATATTCTGTAATGCAGGGTCTGTGTTCATGTATCTTGCTAGCTTGAATTTATCATTGAAGTATTTAATTTCTCTGTCAAATTTAAAGCTGAGTTTTGCAGGGTATATTAACTTTGGCTGGAAATTGTTCTTTTTCAGGACTTGAAAAGTATTGTTCCAAGCTCTTCTGGCCTTCATCGTCTGGTCTGAAAAATCCATACTGATTCTGATATGTCTCCCTCTGAACGTGACTTGGGGCTACTCCCTTGCTGCTATTAGAATTATTTCTTTAGTTTCTCTGTTAATCACTTTATATATGATATGTCTTAGTGAATTTCTCATTTGGTTATGTCTGTTTGGTGTTCTAAATGCATCTTGGATATGGTAATCTGGATCAATTCTGATATGAGGAAAGTTTTCCCTGAATATTTCTTTCAATATGACTGCCTCCTGTTTGTTGTTCTCTGTTTTCTTCCAGTACAACAAATCTCAGGTTGTTTCTTCTCAGCTCATCAAACATTACTTGGAAGTTCTGGTCATACATGACAAGTTTCTTTTCTTGTCTGTCCTCCTTGAACTCGATATTGCTCAACCTGTCTTCATTATCTGATGTTCGTTCTTCGAAGGCTGAGGTTCTATTTTCTGTTGAGTTTACTCTGGTGTTCATATCTTCTAGAGAGGATTTGATTTGGTTGATAGTATTTTTCAATTCTGATAGCTCTGCTACATCTCTCTTCAGGATGTCTAACTCTTTATAAATATGATCTTTCATTTCATGGAATTGTTCCCTTATTTCCTTATGAAAATTGTCTCTCATCACCTGAAACTGCTCTCTGATTTCATTCCTTAATTCTTCTTTCCACTCCTTGATTGAGTTACTGATGATAATTTTGATATATTTTTCTTGGTTTTCATCCAGGACCCCTGCCATGGAGTCTTTGGATGGTGAGCTGTGAGGGTGAGGATGTGTCTTGAAGACCAACTATGTTAGTTACTGTTGGAGCTTCTTATGCCTGTGCTTTATTGGGCTAGGGTGCTACTTGGGAAGCACTGCTCAACGGCTTCCAATCCAATCAATGAAGAAATGTGAGCCTATAAGTATATATACTGACAGTTTGAACTAAAACAGAAATAATTATGATTAGCACCGTTAGAAACAGTTTTCTTCCATGAGAGCTGTCACAATATGTTAGGATAACCAGCAAATACCCATTTTGAAGAATGATCTTCACTTCAGTTGGCAGGGATTAAGAAGATGGGGGAAGTACAATCTAGAAATCCAAGGAAGTGGGGTAGGGAGGTAGTGTGAAGCTTCTGAGTTAGGATAAAGAACTAGAAGGTGTTAGCATGTATACAGCAATTCAATTAGGAATAAGGAAAAGACAAAAATGGAATGGGAGTAGGTTAAAGGCTTTGAGTGAGGAAGTGAGAGAACAGGATAAAGTTTAGGAATTGAGAGGTAGGGGGCAAAGAGGTTAATTTGAAAAGAGAAAGAACAAGAAAGAAAAAGAAAAAAATATAAAAGATATGGGTTGGGGAATTACCTCAGTGGCAGAGTGCTTGCCTAACACATGCAACGCCCTGAGTTCAGTCCTCAGCCCTGAAAAAGAGAAAAAAAAAAAATAAGAAGGAAAAAAGGAAAGAAAGAGCAGGCCCTAGGGAAGGGAAGAAGGAATAGAAGTGGTAAAATATAGGAGAGGTAAAAGAGATATTAATAATGAGATTTGGGAGATTGCAAAAGGGTAGAAGCACATGTAGGTAAAGTAAGGAGGTTGATCGCAGTATATTTCTGATACTAATTGTGCTGACCACAATCCCTCTGTTCAGGAGGGAGGAAAAGGAGATGAGCAAACATATAAAGACAGAAACTAAAACAAACAGGAACATAAAAAAAGAATAAAAATAAAAGATAAAAAAGGAGCATGGAAAAATAAAAAATAACTAATATTTCTATATGTCCATGAACTGATAAACTGTTCCAGCTACTGTATCAATACACACTGGGTAGAGGAAATAAACAGAAGGCAACAAAGAAAGAAAAAAATGTACACATGTATGGAAAATCAGATAAAAAGTAAAAAATTCTTAATGAAAACTTGGAATTATAGACATTAAGGGTGTCTCTGGGACCTTTGGGAGGAGATGATCACTGCCCTTCTGGGTTTTGATATGAATGCCTCTCAGTCTGTGGTTATGTGATCTCACGAAAAGAACTGGGGTATCCTCAGACTCCTGGGATTTCTAGGAGGGGGCTTACATTGAAGAGGGCTGGTTCTAGTAAGCCCTGATGTTTGCCAGCCTCCCAGGGGAGCTGAAGCCTGAAAAGTTAATGAGCAGGGAGTATGTATGATTTCTATTCTCCCTCTGCTGGGAGATGCATGCACTGTCTCTCCTGTCAGAAGACTCAGAGCCTTTAACTTGTCACGTGATCCTTCTGGCTGGGGGGAGTGGACAGGGCAGGGAATTGCTCCCCTCTATTCCACAAACTGAAGACTTCCTAAGAAGGGTGGAGTCTGGGCTTGGTCAAGGCCTTCTCTTACTGGATCAGTCTGAAGCCCGTGGCCTTTTTCTTATACAGTTTTCATAGGCTGCTCTAAAAAGCCAGGGGGTACTGGGGCTCCAAATGGTGGCCCAGCTATCCTGCCAAGCAGCCTGTTCCACTAGGCTGCTTCCCAGCACAGCTCTTGCCCCCCGCAGTGTGTGAGCTGGGTGGATATCTGCAAATGTGCTCACTCAATGCTCTGCTTTAATCAGGCATGGGATCCCAGCAACGATAGGATCAGTGACTCTGTTCAGAGCCACAGTTGCAGCAGCCACTTGCAATCCCGCCTCTGCAGCTTGTCCACCGCGTGCGGAATGTAACGGAGCCACCTCCATTCTGGTGGAATGGATAAAATCCCTTTATCTCTCCTCACTCTAAGGGTCGCTTGCAGATGGCGGTTCCACTAGCATAAAATAAACACAGCTGAATTGCTGTCCCTGGCGGGATGGAAAAAATCCCCCCCCCCTCTTTTTTTTTCTCCACGCAAAACTCCCGGGACTCAGCTCCTTAGAAAAGCTTCACAAACTAGCACTAGAGGTTCATATATAAATTCCCCTGAATGCACCTTGGAAAACTGAAGATAAATGGATTTTCCCAATCAGACCCAGAGCCACAGGAAATACTGCTTCTCTTCAGCTCACCATCTTCCTACTGTCTCTTTCTTTAAGTTTTTTAATCTGACATATAAAAATAAATTTTTACATATTAATGGAGTACAATGTAATGTTTCAATATATATATAAAAATGTAATGTTGAATCAGATTGAAATCTTCTAGCTTTTTTGAAAAGTAGTGTCTGTTAATGTTATGTCTAATAATGCTCTATGCATTAGGACACCAGGACTTCATGTTCCTATCTATTTATCCATTGATGAACCTTTTCCCATTTCTCCCCTTTCTCTTGTTTCCCTGGCCTCTGATAACCACCATTGTATTCTCTACTTTTGTGAGATCTACTTCCTTAGACTCTACCAATGAATGAGATCATGGAGTACATGTCTTCTGTACCTGCCTTGTTTCTCTTAATGTAAGGGTCTCCAGTTTCATCCATGTTGTGACAAATGGCAGCATTCCATTCTTTTGTATGGCTGAAGAATGTTCCATTGTGTATATGTTCATTTTTATTTTGTCCGTTGGTCAGCTGATGGACACCTAGGTTGTTTCTATTTCTTGGTGTTGCAATAAATATGAGGATGTTGATGTGTCTTTAACATACTGGTTTCATTTTCTGTGGTTATATACACAGTTGTGAAAATGTTGGATCATATGGTAGTTCTATTTCTAACTTTTTCAGGAATCTCTTTACTGTTTTCCATAATGGCTTTACTAAATTACATTCCTACCAGCAATGTGCAAATGCTTCATTTTCTCTACAACATTGTCAGTTCTTGTAATTAGTCCTTTTGATAATATACATTGTCACTGGTGCGAGGTAACTTTACATTGTGATTTTGATTTGCATTTGCCTGACAGTTAATGATGTTGAGCATTTTTTCATATACCTTTTTTCCTTTTGTATATTTTCTTTGGAGAATATCTATTTAGATCAATTTTAAATTTAGCATTTGAATTTCTTGCTGTTGAGCTTTTGGAGTTAGATGTGTTTTCAGAATATCGATCTGTTTTCAGGTGTACAGTTTGTATACATTTTCTTCAGTTCTGTAAGTTGTCTGTGCACTCTGTTATTTCCTTTACTATTCAGAACTTTTTAGCTTAATATAAACCAAATTGTCTTTTTTTTTTTTTTGCCTTTGTTTTCCATGCTTCAGTGGTCTTATAAAAAACATCTTATTTATTCCTATGTGCTAAAGTTTTTCTCTAATGCTTTGTTCTAGTAGTTTCAGATTTCCACAACTAGCATTGAAGTCTTCAAAACAAATTTGTAATTGGTGAGAGTTAAGGTCTAGTTTCATTCCCCTGAATATGGATATCCAACTTTCCTAGCACCATTTATTGTAAATAGTGTCCTTTCTCTGATATGTGTTCTTAGCACCTTTGTTGAAAATTGGTTGACTACAGATATGCAAGGGTTTATTTCTTAACTGTCTAGTCTATTATAGTGCTCTATGCTTTTATGTCAGTGTCTTGTTTGTTAGAACTTTGTAGTATATTTTGAGGTTGGATAGCTTAATACTTTCTACTTTGTTCTTTTTTCTTCCAATGGCTTTGAAATTTAGAGGTTTTTTGCTTCCATATACATTTTAGGCTTTTTTTTTTCAAGTTCTGTGAAGAATGTCCTTGGTATTTTAATAGAGATGACCTTGAATTTACAGATCCCTTTGAGTAGTATGGACATTGTGACAATATTGCTTCTTCCAATATATTAATATGGGAAGTCTTTTAAATTTTTTTAAGCTTTTAAATTTTATAACTTAAATTTTTTCCTTCAAATCTAGCTTTTTTAATCACATGTAAATATCCTTTAACTATTAAAACTCTGAAAGCTATTCTTATAGAACTGTTCTTTTTGCAAAATTCTTGAAAATTTTTGTTTACATTTACATCTAAAAATCCAAAAAAATAAATGTTAAAAGTTTGGGCATTACCCCTGATAACTATGTATATATACTTTGGTTATTGATGGTCTGATAATGTTTCCCTCTCATTTGTATCTCTATATACTCTTAATAAAAAAATAAAAAAATAAAAGTCTATATTAATAAATCTATTTAAAAAAAAGTACTATGGAAGGACTGGTGCTCAGGAAAATTTTATTTTCTGTATGGATAACCAATAGAATTTTCCCACAGTATCTACAGACTTGTTCTAAGACCCTTGTGACTATCAAAATCTGAAATTGCTAGTCTTTATATGAAATGACATGGTAGTATTTGAATATAACCTCTACACACCATCTTGTATTTGTTAAATTATCTTTAGATTACTTGTAATAACTACTTTTTTATTTTATATTAATTTTTTTGAACAGATGGGTTATAGAATGTTTTTTGTTTCATACCTACTTTTCAAGAAGTGCTTATATTTTTTAATTTATATATTGATATTCTCTTATTGTATATGCTTTCTTAAAAATTGAGATTCCTTCTATATCAGTTTTCTGAGAATTCATATCATGAACAAATATTGAATGTTGTCATGGATATTTTCTGTATTTATTCAGAAAAAAAGTTACTTTTTCTCTGTCTTTTTTAATAGTAAGAAGTTTAGCTTGAAACATTAAAACATTTTTCATAACTAAATTAAGCCCTATTTGGTCTTTATATTATCCTGTTACATGAAGACAGAAAATTTTTTAAAAAATAGAATTAAATAGTATATTACTTGACTTTGTCTCTTACACTTGATATGCAGATCTTGTAAGAAAAGTTGGTTATGTGTATTTTTAATCAAGGATGACCATTTTGAACATTTTTTCTAAGTACTTAAATTCACATGTACATGATTAATTAATGATGTATTTGGCATTAGTATAAAACATTTTTTCTATTTTACTACATCAGAGTTCTCTGATTCTCCATTCTTTTGCACTAATAAATTATTTTAAAATTAAAAAATACAACCTATTTACTTGCAGAGATATTTAAAAATTTAATGGTTTAACTGAGGATTACTCCATATACTTTTGATTTACTGATGCTTTTTTAAGGTAACATTCCTTCTGAATATTAGTCAACCACTTGAATATGTTAATATTTTCATCATTTTTTCTTATTATTATTTATTGGTGCATTATAGGTGTACATAATGATGGGATTTGTTATCACATATTCATAGATAAACAAAATATAGCATACAATTTAGTCACTACCCCCTCAACTTCCCCCCTCTTCTTTCCTCCTGTCCCCCAGTTCCTTGTCTCTCTTTCTTGGTCATATGTTTTTCCTAAAATACCCAAGTATAATCTCATAATTCTTGAACTTATGAAAAACATTTTTTGTATACATGACAATAATATATACTTGTTTTCTTTTTTTAAGAACGAGAGGGACAGAGGGATATATATATACACACACACATATATATAAATGTGTGTGTATATATATATATACACACATACATACATGGAGAGATGGCAGGGAGAGAGAATTTTATTTATTTTTTCATCTGGACTTTGCTTTGCTGACAGTTGTGTATGTGGTGCTGGGGTTCAAACCCAGGTCCTCGCATATGCTAGGCAAGCGCTATAACATCTGAGCCACCATTCCAGACCCTTATCATTTTCTTTCAAACAATTTTGTTTCTAGAACATTTTTCACTTCAAGTTACGATTGAATTATTATTTTTCTAAACCAATGGTCACCAGGGGTTAAAGATCAAACTCCCCTGTTAGATTTCTTTCAGAAGTTTGAGTGAGAAATAAATAATTGTTGTACTAGAAACTTATCCTCTCAATATCATCCAGGAAAGAAGTACTAAGAGTAACAAAGATGAAGACCAAAGAAAGTTACTTATTTTGAAATCCAGACGTATCTCTCTTCCAATTCATTTCTCGAAGTTTTAAATCATCTAAGGAAAGTCCAGCAAAAGAAATCAGAATATTTTAAAATTCTTATCTTAATTATATTCATTATTGATAAATTCAAATCTTTCCAAGACAATTTCTTTCTTTTCCTGTTTCAAATTATTCTCTAATGCTTGGCAATTATTGATACACTTTTTGTTCAGTGAAATCTGTACATTTCAGCTGGATTAATCCAATAGTAGCTTATTAAAGTGGTCATTTTCTAACTTTTATAGTTATTTAACTATTTCCCCAAAATTGCTGTTGCATGTGCATTATTTACTTCAATAAAATAATGTAAAGTTTTAAGTGCAATTTATTGTTTAACTATATAACTTACTAAGCTTAAGTTGACTGTGTATCCTGAACTTACTTGGAATTAAATTCCAAACCTTTTCTATTTAAAATAGTATTCCCCCTATTAGCTGTGGTTGTAGATGCTTATTTTCCATAATTTAATATTGAAAACTTATTTCTAATATCATTTAGCTTTTGAGTTTAATAATTTTTTTTATTAAAAAAAAACTTCCTTTAACATGGTTAGAAACCAAGAACTGGTTAAAAATAACTTAAGGATCTCACAAAATTGAATAAACTAAGGTTATGAGCTAATTTTTCTTACACGTTGACTAAAAAGATTCAGCATTCTAAATGGTGTCTTAGATTAAAACTTGAGTATATCTGTATTGTGTCAGGTACTAATTTTACATCTCAATTCTGGACCTGACTATGCTAATTATCTCTCTTGTCCTCATTATGGTTCTATAGAAAATTGATTACAACGTTCAAATAATATAAAATTCCTATAAAATGTTCTTTTGATAAAATTGTGGACACTTTGAAGTTTTAGTAATTTAAAGTATAAGTATAAAATATTTGTCACTGGCATGTAATAACAATTTACCTGATTCCTTTATTCTTTATTCTATTATAAATTAAACATATGTTCCTATAGCAAATTATAAACTATTTCTTACAGTAAAACAAGTAGAGCATTCCACTGACAATACAAAAACATTCAATTTCCTTTTACATAACATTTATGTAAAATAACTGATGATATTAAATTTGAATAAAGCACAAACAAAAAATCCACAAATTTGGCAACATATTTATTTATAAAGCCTAAGTTTCTCTCAACTTCAATTGGCTATTAAATTTCAAAAATTTAATTGTTCCCTACAGAAAACAGTTCAAGCATTCCATAATCTTACTAAGATATAAGCATTAATTATTAACTAAAGTGGCAATTAAAATCCATAGATATAACTGACATGATCAAGCATCACATTTTATGAGAGGAATTATTTAAACTTATTTTAAAATATAAGTAACTAGCATAATATTCTACTATAAATTCTCACACTTACACATTTTTTCTTGTTTCCTACTACCATATTCTTCCATATACAAATAATGTAAAGAACAGCTGATAAATGGTTATATCACAAGAAAAAAGACATCTGGCCAGACAATATATTAGTAAAATAAATTATCCCCATGATACAAATCAGTGACATAAACATTACAACATGACAAATTCTTCAAATTTATTTTAATTTTTAACTCCAGGTCCCATTTCACTATTTGCCTTAAATATTGACCTCTTTATTTTTTTCTAACTTTTATTCAATTTAAGGCAGAAAATCTTAATCCTCTCTAGGAAAATGAAAGTTGAAAAACAATAAAATTGTTTCTTATAATACAGGTCTAATTTTCTCAATTTCAATGAATCTTTCATTAGAATCCCAAGGCAGAATTCTAGATAAATTTGTTTGTATGTATTAGATGATTTTTTATCATTTTGAAGAAGCAAACAAAAACCCCAAGACTGCCTAAATTTTTATAATTGATAAAAGAATGTAGGCTAGCATCTTTTGAAACAAAAGTTTCCCCTTGACTTCAGCCTTTAGAGACTTCTGAACACATCACAAGAAAACTAATTCATAATAGATGAAGAGAGGATGCGTCGTACTTACGCCTGCATTTCAAAGTTAGGTTTCCTTTATGTTTTAGATGCAAAGTTGTCTGAGAAAATATGTATGTTTCCAATTGTCCTAGCCAGCTTTATTGTAATAAAATAGGAATAAGGAAGATGTAATATTATTATTGAAGATATTATGCTTAAATGTTTTTAAAAAGATTTAACTGTACACAATTATAGCATTACTCTTTTCAAGATGTCCTTGTTTTGTTTACTTGTATTCGACAGAGGAATAAATAAAGGAGGATGGTTATTGTCTGCTCATAGCATATTATATTTTATAGCTTAGAACTTTTCACTTCTCTGACTTAATTTTTGTAACTGTGACTTGAGAAATGTAAGTTAAGCTGCTACTTTTATTATGAAGTGACACAGAAGTTTAGAGTATATTATGGAATCAAGCTCTTCATCCTCATTCTTCAGTGCTGGGATGAACTACTCCATAAGGAAGGGACTTTAAGAATAATGTCTTTCTTTTGTTGCTCCTGAAGGGACTTCAAATCCTGATCCCCAAAATTATTCAGTAAGTATTTCAGAGCAAGATATGGCCTCATGTTTTCTTATCTGTGAAACCAGAATACAGGGCATGGCCTGCAAGTTTGTTGTGAGAGGGGCACATTATAGTATATTCAATGAAACAAAGAATGCTTAATAAATTATGGATTGATCACTTACCTCCCAGCTTTGTACTCCACTCACTAATTTTTTTTTAACTTTATATATTCTGTATTTGTTGTATGGTGTCAAAATTTTAGTGAAGTGGTGCGCAGTATTGTGACAGGCATATGTTTAATTTTTGGGCAGTTATTTTGTGGTAAATGTTTATATTCAAAGCCTCAGACTGTAGGATTATTCTTAAATGGATGACAGAATTTTCTGTTCATTTGAGATGGCAATTTAAGCCTCTTAGTACCAAAATGTATTTTACTTGTTAGAAAATCACTTTGAAATCAAAGATCAGTTTGTTGCTAGGATATGATTTGCCCAATTTTTAAAAAGATAACACCAGTGACATAAGAAAAATTCAAAGATTTAGTTATCTTTATTCTATCCTGATAGAGTATAGAGGTGCAAAAAAGCTAGACAGATCAGATAAAGAAGAATTAAGAAAAGTTAATAGAAATAGTTTTCAAAGTAATATCAGGTATTATGCCTCAGTCACATAAAAATTTTAAAAGTGAGTAAAACATGGTCAGATACAAGGCTCTGGAGAAAATAAATTGACTATCTGAACATTTCACACTGTGTTTCACAAATGATCAAACTGATGATTAGAGAGTTTCAATTGTTTGCACAGGATAATAATAGTAGATAATATTAGGACTAGATCTATAACTCAGACCTCTTAATACATTGTCCTTTTTTCCTTCCGTGCCCCATTATGAGTCTAAGGGCAAACCTACTAAACCATCCCATCTTTGTCATTGGCATTAAAACTTAAGAACCCAAGTCCAAGACATATAGACTGAAATGATCCTATATCAATCATTTCCCAAAACATCTTCCAAATGACAGAAGGTCATATGAGAGGTTTAATGGATAGCAAAAACAGTGTCTTTGACCCCTAAAGAGGTCCAGGAAACATAAGTTCTCTCTTTCTGCTTTGCACATTATTGTGTTAAGAGTTCTTAAAGTAAATAACATCATTAAAATTGATACCACATTTTGGTTATTCTAATTAACAGATTGCATTTATTTGTAAGCAAATATTGAATGAATAACCTAAAAATAATTGTATTAAAGAATATCCTTTGAGGAATACAGCTCTATGTTTTTAACTAAAGTTCAGATTCAGAGACTGTTACCACTTCTCAGGTTTCCAGTCCTGGTATTGATTTCCTCTATGTGTTTGGAATTATCCTTGAACCCATGAGCTGGAGGGTTGCAGTCTTAGGCTTTTAATTCACTGAAATAATTTTATTGAAAATATTCATGTGATTAATTCATGTGTATGAATAAAATACACTATCTTGAAACCATATAATAAATCAATCTTAAATCATACATGTGACAATTTATATCTTCTATTTACATGCAGTAATTTAAAGCAAGTCTATGGGGATTTATAAACATGTAGAGCTTCAAGGTTGACCCATAAAACAAATCTTCACTGATTTTAAAATGGAATTTTTATTTGAACCATTCAGTTTATCTGAATAGTTTTCAAGTGTCTCTCAGATCACTGTGTAATAATTCAACATCATTCAAATACAGGTCCTTTAGTGTAATGAAGAGAGAACCACTTTTGGTTTCATTGCCTTTTTCTTGTAGTAGAATGAATCCTAAATTTAAAATGAAGACATGGATGTTCATTTCCTTGCTTAGTCAATCATGAATTAATAACTTGATATCTCAGGTTTTTTTCACTGATGAATGCTTTATATGATACACTGTTGCAAGTAGTAAAACAGGCTGAGTATTTGATGTTCTTTTTACATCAAAAATACCCTATGTTTCATATAGTTCCATATAGACATGACCATTCTTTGTTTGGGTAGTACCATGAGAAAAATTCTAACATTTTAATCAATATATATGCCATATTTTATTAACAGAAACTAAAATGATATTAAGAAACCAACCAAAAATGAGTTGAACATGAAACAGGAAGAGTAACTATGGTACATTTCCCAGGACATGTAATAGAAAAGAACAATCTCCCTGCAATATTTGTAACTCTACCTGGAGCTAAGCACAGCAGCATCCATTAGAAGTGCTCAATGAATTTCAATTGAACTTGCTTATGGAACAAATACACATAACAAACTTTAGAAACTGTTATGAGCAACTTTAGTGACAACCCTTTCCTACCTGATATTTCCTATTTGACATTTCCTACTTTATTTATTTCAGGTCACATAAATTTTTTTCTTTCATAGGTTTTATCAAAAAGAAATAAAGCATTATAAAAACATTTAAAAATGCTTTGTCATTTTAAAGATATCAATGTATATAATATAATTATTATAGATGGAAAGTAAGACTGTTGTTGAGAACATAGATATTAAGGATCTGATCACTTCTTGTCTGTCATGAAAGTATCCAGGGTACTCATCATTATTTGGATATCTTCTTCAAAAAATAAAACATATAGAATGAATTCTCTAGATATAAACTGTTCAGTATGGAAGCTACTAGTTACAAGCCGTTCTTTACATTTAAATTATTGAAAATTAAATAAAAGGGAGAACTCAATTTCTCATTTAGAATAGTCACATTTAAATTGCTCAGACTCTGAGTAGTCAGTGGTGACCATTGAACAACACCAACTGTATAATGTTTCTATCACTGCAGAAAGGTATACTAGTTCTGGTCTAATTTGAAAGCTATGTACATCATTTCAATCCAGTAATCAGGTGATAAGTTAGTGATGTTCTAAGTGTAATAGTATTAGTTTAAAAAAATCTTATGTATTTAAATTTCTACTCATTTATTGATACTATAAGTTGTGGACTAATTGGAGCAATAGAAGATAAAATGTGGAACACATCTATGTTATCATATATACAAATCATAAACTCTGTTTTTGTGGATGAGATAAGATTGTCTATCTGGGTTATCAACAAAATTTTCTAAAAACTGAGATGGTTTACATACAAAATACCTATAGGAGTGATTATCACAAAACTGTCATTTAACAAACACTTTCATCTCTTTATTTTTTAAAACAAATCAATCAACAAAATCCTCTTAAAAATGACATTACATTCATGGTATATTAAGTATGATATAGACATAGTTTAAATTTTTTCTTCTATGTCCTTTGATATATTCATAGTGTTTATGAATTAAACTTATTTAGAAAAATAAAATAATTTAAGCCAAATTAAAAGGAGTATGTAACATTTTCCCTACAATCCATTCTTTACCCTAGCACTTTCCCATACCAAGTAGAGATTTTAATTATTGGTTTTTAGCATTTATCTTCAATTATTGTCTACTATAATATCAAACTTCTTGAAGGACCATTATAATCAGCTAACTAAAGATACTTTCATATTCAGAAATTCTTTCTTCCAAACCCAAGATATGAACTCGGACAATTTCCATTTGGCTGATCATGGTCAGGTTTAAGAAAATTTCAGTGCTATCTTTTATTAATATGTTTGGATCTGCTAAAAAGAATGAGCAAGTTTTTCTTCATATTTGAGATGATTAAATAATCTAAGCCCTTCTGGGAGGTGAAAATTTCAATGTCACTAGAAAAGATGTAGAGGTTATTCTGTTCCATGCTTGTGTGCAATTGCACAATATACTACATATACAAAATATGTTGCATTTTTTACAGTATGTTATATTTTTGGGGAACTTAACACTGTTTTCCCCATTGTCAGTGGCTTAGTTAATTATCCTAATGTTATTACAATAAACACTATTTAAGTTACTAGTCTACTGAAATTATTGAACAACAAAGTGTTACTGAATTCTTAAACAGTAGTCACTCCTTGAATGAGTTGCTCACTTGATTTTTCTCATGTAAACACATATTCACCTTGAGAATTCTGCTGTTCATACAACTGGTGTCCAACTTTCTACAATTGGAACTAACATGGGGGTCAGGATGCATCAAATCTGTCACATCTATCCATTTGTCTTCCATCTTTAAGGCATTTCTTTCTCCAAGCAGCTGTCTCCCACATTCCTCTGTCACAGTTGACCTTACAAACTTAGTTCACTATCTGATCATTTAGAGAACAATCTGTACTGTAGGAAAATTATGTCCCCAATTTTCTTTGACAGCTGTATTATTTTTTCAAACAAAATACTATCAGCTTTGCCACATGTGCTTGTCTCCCTGTGATCTGGGTTGATTTTTTTAAAGCAATTTGTCACTCTTGGAATGATCTGTTTTCTCAACTCTGATCAAACTGTCTTGTTATTTTCAGTGTACCTAATTTGCTGACAGGAAAATAAAACATTCAATTTTATTTTTAGTGAAAATACTAGATTTTTTTCCCCAATAGGTATGTCGTGTGTATGTGTGTGTGTGTGTGTATTTTGTGCATGTGTGTGTGCGTATATGTTTGCTGCTCGGGATTAAACCTAGACATTGCTCTTGCTAAATAGATACTACCACTGAGAAATATTCTCAGCCCAGGAATTTCTTAAATTTCTTTAATTTTTTATAGTAATAATTCTATGTTGTGTTTGCAAAGGGTTTCAGCATTTCAGAGCATCTTTTCAACATTATTTCATATATATATGTGTACTTATTTCATGACTTAAACGAGTGCTAGTAGAGGCCCTCAGCTTTATTGAAATATGATTTTGCTTACAAAAATGCAGAGTGATCATTAGAAAAAAATATGAAAATGAGCACATTAGCAATTTTTAAACTAATCTAATGATGGTCCTAGGTAAATATTGTATTTGTTTCAAAAGAAAAAAAATCAAATTTATAAATTAGGTGTATTGAAATGAATATGTATCTGGATGAAAGTTGAATTTTCCACAGGGGAGGAAACAGGAAAAGTCAATTAAGACTTTAGGTTTATTCTGTTGTTATAGGAAGAATTGGCTAATAGTTTTAATTTTCCTGTTAATAAGTTACCTACAAGGTACATTTATAAAATAGTTCAAAGACAGTGGGAAAGTAGCATGAAATAACACTTATGTGCATGATATAGACAATTAAAGTACAATTTTTCTATAATTTCATAAATTAAATATTAATTATTAATAATAATGGTAACTTTCAATGAAATGAATATAGGTATTAAAACAATTGAAAATATGTAACTAAATTTTATTCCAAGTTTTTAGCTCCAAAAAGCATTCAGTAACCTATACATTATTTTTCATTAAAATAATTATGACTAAAAATGTAAGTCCAGAAAATGCTCAGGACAATAGTTACATGAGTGATACGATATGGCTTTCTTATGTTTTTCAAATGGGTAATAGGCAGTCTATAAATAATTAGTCCCCTACATCTAGAGGGCAAACTAATAGAGCCTTGGTGCAGCCAGGATAAGGGGCTAGTTACTGCTAATCATAAGCAATCTCCTTTGAGACTCAAAGGGTTACAAAATAAGATCTGAGTTTGCACTTGGCAAGCCCTGAAGCCAAGATATACAGCCAAGGTATAAATTTTACATTATATGCACCTGTAGTGAAGAACTTGCTCAATCCTGACATACTTCTCAGCAGTCAGTTGCAAAACTTGACTCTCCATAAATAGGAATGTGAGGCTGTGCTGAAATTATGGGGGTGCAGATGCTTAAATAGCATATGCAATTAAAGGTGCAGAGTGTCAGAGTGGAGGTGAGAAGACAGAGCTAAATTGGTGGGAATGTCTGATCTGTGCCTTCATGTATGAAATACTCTGGATTTGAAGCAATTATACTGTAAGTGATGTACAATTCAGCCTTGTGGTGACTTTTTAAATACTGCATACTTGTTGTTTCCTGTTAATGTAAATGTTTTGGTTTGAAAATGTAAAAATAATTCAAATTAGATGAATTATTTTAATGTGTTCTTGGTGTAGAAAAGGAAAAGCTGTAGTTTCTGCTACAATTATGTAGTTTTTGTTCAAAAATATTTCTAGTCAATAGAAATTATTAAGAAACTTTACTAATTGATGTTCACTTGGCATGAAGCTATTAGATATTATGCTTGACTTGATGAAATTATAATATGGACATCCACTCATCATGAAAATTATCCTTCTCTTTCTTTTATGATTATATACTATGGAGTTGGAATAAGTTCATAGTATCTTGCTTTTACCATTTATTATCTGTATGATCCTGGGAAAGTCATTTAAAATTCCTAAGACTAGGATTCTTCATTCACAAAATATATGAAATAGTAATTTAAAGAATATCTGCTGTATGAATTTTTAGGGCAATTGATGAGAATAATCCACATAAAGAACAATAACTATCACAATGTCAAGTTTGTGGAAACTTACTCTGTGATTAAGTTTCATTTTAATCTACTTATCTCTTAAACATAGTCATTTACAAAGACATTAATGAAATATTGGCAAAGATTCTCAATAAAGTGCACTATTTTACTCTTGATAATCACCTTATGATAAGTATGCATATTAAGAGTGACAGAAGTAGAACTCTAAAGTCTTTGGCAGTTATTTGATATCTATAGATATACAGAATATTCAACATGATTACAAAAGACACTCTGGAATAAAAGCCCAAATGTTTTTGTTTTTCTCCTTTCTCTCTCCCTTCCTTCCTTTCTTCCTTTCTCCCTCTCCCCCCACTTTAGTAGGCATTTAAACTAGCGGTGCTTTACCATTAAGCTACATCCCCAGTCCTTTTCATTTTTTATTTTGAGACTGGGCTTCACTAAGTTGATAAGACTTGCCTGGAATTTGTGATTCTCCTGCCTTCCAATAGCTGGTTTTATGTGCATGTACCAACACACCCAGCCAAAACATTTCTTATATACTAAAAAAAGTGACAAGATGGAGAAATCAATTCCTTTTGTCACCAAGTCTTTACAAATAGGGAAATAACAGATATCTGAAATTCCCTTCACTTCTAATCTTTTCAAACAGAGCTATTTTTCCCTTTAGAAATCAGTTTTATTAATGTATGACTGACATATGAGGAACCACAAATATTAATGTATACAATTTGATGACTTTGGACATATCAACCATCCATGACACCATCACCACAATGAAGATATTACACACGTCTAATACTTCACAGTTTCCTTATGTTCTTTTGCCTTGCGTGTTGTGTTTATGGGTGTTAAGAATGCTTAACATGAGATCTACCATCTTAACATATTCTGACATGCACAATATCATGTTGTTAACTATACTATCATATTTTAACTTTTGTTTTCATATTGTTAATTATAGGCCCTGTATTGTAAGGCACATTTCCAGAAATTATTCAACTAGCAAAAGTGAGATTGTTCACCCTTTGAATAATAACTACTCATTTTCCCACTTTCTAGGCCCTTACAATAACTATTGTAGTCTCAAATTCTATGAGTTTGATTATTTAGACAATTCAAATAAGAAGAATCATGAAATAATAAGTATTGATGAGGTAAGTTTATAGAAAAATTGAAATCCTTGTATACTATTTGAACATAAAATGGTGAAACAGCTATGGAAACAGTATGGATATTCATAAAAAATGAATGAGAAAAAGAACTACTATATGATCCAGCAATTACACTTTTGGGTACACATCCAAAAGAATTGACAACAGGGGCTGAAGTGGTGGCTCGGCAGTTACAGCGCTTGCCTGGCATGTGCAAGTATGCAGCTTCAAATCCAGCACCACTTATACAACGAAGTGTCCGAGAAATGAAAATTACATGAAAATCTAAATTAAAAAATTGCTTCTCTCTTTACCGCTCTCTCACTGTCCCCTCTTTCTTAAAAAAAAAAAAAAAGAATTGGTAACAATTTCTAGAAGGAGGAATCTAAACTCCCATATTCATGGCAGCATTATCCACAATAGTTGATATGCAATAAACCCAAGTACCCAAGTAGCCATTATTAGATTAAGAAATAACGAAAATGTGCTATATAAATAAAATGAAACATTATTAAGCTTTTAAAAAAAGGAAATCCTGTTATTTGCAACAACATGATTGAACCTGGAGGGCATTATACAAAGTAAATCAAAGGTTAAGTTCTTAAATTCCTCCTTCCAAAACAATAATGGAACAGTGAATGCTGTAAATCATCTAAATTAATCTAGTGTAATCCTCATCTTCCATTTTTTTTTAAAGAAAGAAGGACAGTGAGAGAGAGAGGAAGAGACAGAGAAAATCAATTTTTATTATGTTTTTCACATGGCTTTCGTTGACACTTAGTTTTGTATGTGGGTGCTGAGGTTTGAACCTGTGTACTTGCGCATGCTGGGCAAGCGCCATAACCGCGGAGCCATCGCTCCAGCCCCGACATCCTCCATTTCTTAAACAAGATGGTGGCCTAGTATCCATTTGACAGTTAGACTAGAGCATTGTTCTGCTTTAATTTCTGTCTTTGATGCATTGAAAAATCTTCAAGATCACAGTCAAGAGATACAACAGAAAGACAGATGAACTGTCTTATCTAGCAAAAAAGCATTTTCCAAATAAAACACTAAGTATGTGGGTGTCACCATTGATTAATCTTAGCAATATATCTGAGCACTGTGATTACCTGGAATGAATTCTTAATGACATGACCTTGAGGTCTCACAAGCCTGAGATTTCTGAGGTCCATACAAAGTTAATGACCAGGCAAAGACAGTAGGGGATCTACCAAAATTCCCATAAGAGCAAATAACATTTGATACCCAATGCAATGATACATCTATGACAAATAATGTCCAACATATTTTATTTTTCATTTAAGATCTGGGTGTACTTTTTTTAGAAAGTAGAGTTTAATACCACATGTGACCTAATTGTCTTTAAAATTACAATCCTTTTAGACATAGGAAATCCATGAAGATATTTTCTTACACATAGGAATATATACTTTTGCATAATCCTTTAATCTTGGTTGACATTTATTAAAAAAGTCTTCATTTCCGCCATTAACAATTTTCATTATTCTGCACATTTTCTTTTGTGTTTTCAAATTTGATATTTTAACAAATTTCCTCTGTTCTTAAAATAGCATGAGTCATTATGTAAATCCTTTGCTTTCCTATTTATTTATATGCTACTGAACTTTAAATTTAGTCTCTTTCCTAGATGGCAGCCCTAACTCATGGTCACATGCTTGCTTGTTAATGAAATGTTTTCATTTCTTCTCTATTTCCTGCAGCCCACATCATCCTTTTTTTTCCTTTCAGCTTACTCACCATTTTCCCCTGATTTGCCATGTGTTACAGATAAAGTTTAATTGCTTTATTTCATCAGTTTTGCTGTCAGTCCCCCCCCATAATTCAAACATATTATAAAGGTTATAAAACATAAAAGGACTCATATACTTAAACATGCCCCACAGCTTTTTTTTTCTTTTTTTACTTCTAGAGTCTGTGCAGCTTAAAAACAAACTAAGATTTTCTGATGTTCATTTGAAGCAAATAGTTAAGAAACATAAAGTTACCTCCGTGTTTTTCATAGACAAGCTTTGGGTTTGAAAGCTATAATCATGAAAAGAGATAGAAATTATATTAATAAATATTTAAATTTGTTTTTAGATTTAGAGATTAGCAGTTCATTTGTACACAATTATTTTTCTTAAGGAGACAGAGAGAGAAAAAGAGAAGCAATTTTTTATTTAGTTTTCATGTGACTTTCATTCCTCTGACACTTTGCTGTGTACATGGTGCTGGGGTTTGAACTCGAGTACTTGTGCATGTGAGGCAAGCACCATAACTGCTGAGCCACCTCTCCAGCCCCTATACACAATTTTATATTACTTCAGTAAACTCAATTTTTATGTAAAATTTCATTATTTATCACCCTACCTTGTCTGGTGTTTTCTAGGCCACTGATTGATTATATATACATGTGTGTGTGTGTGTGTAAATACACACATACATACATATAAAAACATACATGTATAATAAATATTTCATTCTTAATCCATCAGTTGTTCTACATTTGACCTAAATTTTTCATTATTTTTTATATATTAGTCTTTTTTGTATAATTCTGCATTTTTCAGATATATCAAAGTACCTCAAAGTAAAAACCAGAGATAGGTAAGTTATATGTTCATACTTGGAACCATCATTTCAATGTGGGACAAACACCACATTGAGAAGTACATAAGATTCAAAAGCTACTATTGAAATATTTTCTTACTTAGTTTTACTATTATCCAAATAAGTAACTATATAGGCAAAGTACTGATCTTTTCGTTCTCCAGGCTGTATTTGGTACGCCTTCTTTTTTCTTTTTTGTAATTTTATTGGCATCTGTGTATGCACTTTTCTCTCCTTATAGTTGTCGTCTACTGTGATGTTTGGAAGTATTTTAAAAACCAACCAGGCAGTATTTCTTGTTGAGGAAGGTGGGAAAGATAATTACAGAAGAATGTCCTGATCTGGTAGAATACTTTGGGAAGATACAATTAAATGTGTATGTGTGCTTGTATACCTGTCAAAGCTATAAAATGTTTCCTATACAATTTCACATTCTTCAGAAAACTTAGAATAGCCACTGGAAATAGTTCCATTATGTAAAGTATAAATAAGAGGGAAAATCAAGCTAAATTAATTTATTTACACTGCAGATGTGAAGTTAAACTGTTTAGAAATAAACATTTCTGTATTATTACTGACTTTTGATTATACTCCATCCCTCTGATATAGGTTTGCTGAATAATGAAATTTAGAGTAAATGCTTATGAGTCCAAAAACTTGAAAAAGAATGTAATTGACCATAAAGGGGATAATCCAGCTATTTCTTTGCAAGCTATTTCTTATAGCTATATTGGAAAGCATATTAAAATCCACAAAAGAAATGAAAGAGAAGGAAATACAATATTTTCTTCTATAGATGATTCCATGGTGCTAATGCATCAGTTAATGTAGTACTGATAGTTTCCAAATGAGTTTTTGAGAGTACATTTTTCCTTCCATGTGGGAGAAGTTGACTACACATTTCCAAGAAGGAGAATGGGAGATTTATTTCAAAAGCAGGTCCTCTCCGGTTGTCTAGGCATTAACAGTTTTAGGATTTTAGTTCTGCAAAAAAAAAACAAAAAAAAAAAACAGAACCTCAAAAGCTCTCATGGACAGCAAGGCTCTACACCATCATGCCAGCAGGCACTAAGAGGGCATGCTTTCTCTAATGTTTCACTGCCCATCACAGCTCCTGTTTTGCCTGGCCAAGTGGCAACCACAGGAGCATGAAGGGGAAACTTCCTAACATAGCTCATGCACAGTGAATTGGAGAGTACACTTCCTTTCATTGTAACTGAATGTCATGTCACTAAATCAGTGTGTAGCACCATGATCATTTGAAAGCCAGGAAGACAGAGCAAACACCTCCACATGGTTTTATTTACGTGTTTTGAAAAGTAGTTAGAATGCAAAAATATGATTTCAACAGAACTTAAAAATAGATCATTATCAAAATAATGTTTGGATTGTAAATGCACCACCTTACTGTTTGATGGAAGCCACACATAATGTTTTGAAATTTTCTGTCTCCTTGTATTTTGGTTAATAACAAAGTAGGCAGATTTTTTTAAGACAGGGTAGTGTGTGTGTGTGTGTGTGTGTGTGTGTGTGAGAGAGAGAGAGAGAGAGAGAGAGAGAATCAATTTTATTTAGTTTTTCATGTGGCTTTCGTGGCTGCAACACTTCCTTGTGTACGTGGTCCTGGGGTTCTGAACCCAAGACCTCGCATATGCCAATCACGCACCATAACAGCTGAGCCACTGCCCCAGCCCTAATGCATTTTTAAAACTAAAGGTATACCTTTTCTGTGTGTGTGTGTGTGTGTGTGGTATTGAAGGTTGAACTCACAGTCTTGTACATGCTAAGCAAGCATTCTTCCACTGAGCTGCATGCTACAATCCCAACCCTTCTATTTTTTATTTTGGGACAGGATCTCAAGTAAAGGCCAGAACAGTCTTTACTTGAGATCCTTCGGTCTCAGGTTCTGCAGTAGTTCAGACTGAAAGATATATTTTTTTATTTCTGCTTTAATATCCACATCGTGGTGAATATATATGATTTTTGGTATATTATAGCTATCATTAATATTTTGTATTAATTAATGCATATCCTCCATATGCTTGATTTTTTTCCAGCTGATAATTAGGAAGACAACAACACTGTATTTGAGCTATATTTCTAACATTTGTGATTGTTTAATTTTTTTGAAATAGAGAGGAATAGTAAGAGAGAGAGAGAAAGAGAGAATCAATTTTATTTAGTTTTTCATGTGATTTTTGTTGCTTTGATACTTTGTTATGTACATGGTGCTGGGGTTCAAACCTGCCTCCTTGTGCATGCTGGGCAAGCACAGTAACCCCTGAACCACTGCTCCAGCCTCAAGATTTGTGATTGTTAAAGGGAATATATCTATACTAACTATTTAAATTAAACCAAGACTCATGCTGTAACACTTTTTATCAATAATTTTTATCAATTCTGTGACATGTTTTTGAGCATTCATTAATATTTTTATGAATCCAATTATAATTACCAAATAAATAATAAGAAAATGCTTATCACTTTAGTCTGAGAATAGTGGGAAAGATGCTTGAGGGAAAATAACGGAAAATTCAGATTCCAAACTGACAGAAAACAATGCAAGAACAAACTCCCAATATTGTTGAAGTCATTTGCTAATTCTCAAACCTGCCTAAGGCTTTTCTTTCCTAGGAAGTAGGTAGAGTAGAAATGCAGATATTGTTGATATATATATATATATTTACCAACAAAAGCTTTAATATAAAGAGAGAAGCCCTGGAATCCATGGATCAGTTATATTTTTATATGTGAGTTCCAGAAAGATGATTATAAAGGGCTTATAAGGCAGAAGCAAGGGTGGAGGTTGGTGAAGGGACTGTGTTTACAGATCCTGAATAGTAGGCTACAGACAGCATCTGGCAAGGTATAACCAGATTTCATGTTTCAGTATTTGACAAAGATATCTACTTCTTATTCCCAGAAGAAAGTACATGAGTGTTTTGAGGAGTGGGCATATAAAAACATCTCTTCCTGATGTGAGATAACTTCTTTAGTACATCTATGACTTGACTGCAATATGCTCTTTCCCTCTTTATCATGTGTTTTTGTAAAAAGTGAATAAAATATACTAGAGAAATTCTTGTGAATGTGAAAACTTTTTGTAACTACAATTACAACATTTATCTCGGGAAAATTTTAAAGATATATTCATTTAGTGGCTGTTGTGAAATGCAATATACCAAGTGTTTGATTTAAGGTTTCCATTACATTCTGACAAGTTTGAGGAAACATATAACACTTTCAGAACTTTGCAAATATGGAACTGAGACTATAAGGATCCCCAAAATGTGATGAAAGATGCATAGAGAATAAGGAGTAGCATCTTATTCTTTACAAATCCCCACCCCCATTTTTTTAAGAATACTATTCCATTTGCACTCAGCCTAATGAAATGACAAGATCCTTGTATATTGTTATATATTGTTGGAAATATGTGCTTGCTGGGCTTGTTGATGCACACTTGTAATCCCAATTAGTTGCAATGATGAGGCAAGAGGATTCCAATTTCAAGACCAGCCTCAACTACTTAGCAAGAATCTAAGGACTTAGTGACCCTGTCTCAAAGTAAAACATTAAAAATGGTGGCTGGGAAATGGGGATGTGGCTCAATGGTTGAATGATACTGCAGTCAATCTCCAGTATAAAACATTTTTCAAAAAGTGGAAAATGTGCTCATTTCTTGAAAACTTTCAGGTATTCCCAAACAGATGATTCTACAAGGAACATACTAATTTTTACATATACTAGTTCTCTTTAGATTATGTGTACTCTTTGTAAAAATACAGTATTTTTTCTTCTGAATGGACACATACATGTCCATGATAAAAGTCCTGTTGGGAATTCAGCCCATATGGCAACTTTAATTTTACATGCATGCTCCAAAATTGGTATCCTAAAACTAAAGATCTCTTCCTATTTGATAATATCCTAATCTCTTAAACATGTGGCCATTAGAGAAGTGAAAAGTTTCCTTAAATTTAAACACATGGATTTAGTGTGCCATTTGATTGCAATAGCTGATTCACATTCTTTTTCTTACAGAGGGTTCTTTTAGGAAAAGGGGAGAGAACTAGTGATTCAGAGGAGCAGGGAGGAGCTGGTCCTAACATTACTGAAGGAAAATCAGGGCAGTAAAAGAAGTCTATCAAAAATGAAGATAGATTTTAGCATTGGACAGAATGGCCAGAAGGAAAAACACATTAGTGAAGATTCAGAGTGAAATATGTATACTATGCAGCAGTAAAACATGACAAAATTAATTTTTAAATAGGTATATTAAGGAAACAACAAATTTTAAAATCACCTGCCATATTGTTTTCAAAATGAAGATTTAACATTAATAGTTAAATCATTTTTTTAACTTCATAGGAATGATTTCCAAAAATGGTTGTGAGTTTCATGGTTAGTTAAAAACTAACTTAACTCTATGTATTATTTTTTGCATGAACCAATTTTAGGAAGAAGCAAATTCTGAATGGTGAGGAATAACAAAGGAAATATAGGCTTAATAAAAGGATTTCATCCATTATACAACAATAAAGTAAATCAATTGAGGTGAATAATACAAATACTCCTGTTCTTATAACAGGAGAGGGAGATAGATCATAAGTCCCAAGCACACTGAAGTGTACTTAAAGTACTCTCCAGTATCCCTTATATTCACTTTCTGTATGTCAAGATTCCAAGTTGTTTTAGATATCGCTGATGCCTTTGCCTCCCATCAGAAAGACTCAAGGTAATTTCAAATACTGCAATGTTGAACAGTGAAAATCTGTGTTGCAGCTTATTTTTGTCCACTTAGCTAAATTAACTATTCTTTGTTGTCTTCCATTCTTAGGTGTGTCGAACTGACTGAATATTAGATTTGCTTATACATGATGACTAATGATGTCATTTCAGCTCTTGAGAACAGGGCTAGGTAACTTGGGCTCCCTCTGCTGTCTGTCTAGGCCATTTTAAAGTAGCTGAAAGAAACAAAAATTATCAATGTTTTAAAAAATCAACTTCTATAGTAAACACTACCATAAAAAAGCAAAAACAACTTACATTTTTATGTTGCAGTCTGTGAGAAATCAGCATGATTTTAAGATAATTTAAAAGAAATAAACAGGCATTCTTATGACAGATGGTTAATAGTCATAGACTTTTTTACTGGAAATAAGAACATAAGATAAATGTAATTTTGGAGTGACAGTAATTTTGTCAGAAAACTCTCTAAATTCTGAAGAAAAAGATTTTTATTACTAAAATAAATTCTTAATTTTGTACCTAAATAGGTTAACTAATTTCAACATTATTAACTATATTAAATCAAAATATGTGAATAAAATCACATCATATTTAGACACCAATACTTGTGCCTTAAAACAAACAAAAATTTCACTTATACATAGAGAGGTAATTTTAATAAACTATAGAAAAACATCACAAGTTTTGCAAACCTTATAAACTTAGAAAAGGCATTATGTGACTTAAATAATACCAAAGAGGTAACAACTTGTAACTCTGTGAAAGACACTATACTTCCCCAAATTTTAATTTATTTTTTTCATTACACTCTGTGGCATAAATGTTTCTGTCTACATTTACTTAACTGCACTGTGCTTATGCTGTGGAAATAGTTCTGAACATTTTAGCAGAATTTGTTATTTTAAGCCTCAGACATAGAAATAGGCTATTAAATGTTATTTGTTTAATTGTTTTATTGCCTGGTACTAGAGTATGAAACTTCATTACTTCTATTGTTTTTATAAAACCATAAGCTCATTCAATTAATATTCAAGAAGTATATTCATACTGTATACAATTTTTTTAAACCAGATACACAATGTTAGAAGTTTCTGCAGGGTGTATGTGTGTGAATGTGCGTGCAATCATATATTAATATAACTATATGATTATAGACATTAATTAGCAGAAAGAAAGTTTAATAATAGTTCATTCATTCCTCATTCCTCAGTTTTAAAATATAAATTGCCTACATTTTAGGCAATAAATCTATTTTAATTGATAGAGGATTTTATAATATTATCTAATTTATTACACAGAGATGAAAAGGAAGGATGAAATGTTAATTTGATTTTTCAAGGAAGAGAAGAAAACAGAAGAAGAAAATTTTGAAAAAATATTCAAAAGCTTGTTAATATAGATATTTACCCAGTAATTTAGGACTGTTTGGTATAATAAAGGCTGGGAAGCTTAATTAGGTGGGAACTACCTGTAAGTTAAGACAGATTTGGAAGCAAATTCAAGATCAGCCCAGACATAGAAACAAGTTCAGGATCAGTGAAGAGGAGAATGATAGTAGCTGGTAATGGTGACAGTAAGTCAGCGTCCTGGGGTCAATTACCAGGTATGAATTCTGCCAGGAAATTAGGAAAGGGTGCTGCAAATCATAATAAATCCAGGCTTCCAAATATATTTTAGCTAAAACATAATTCTAGGTGATACATTAAGATTTCAGTAATCAAGAAGAATCATGCTTTTTGGTTTGCAGATATTAATTTCCTAGCCAAGGAGTTAAAATTCAGGGGCAAGAAATCAATTTCAAGTAGGATGAAGCAGAGTAATACACAGCTTTTGAACACATACAGTTATTGAAATTGTTGCCCAAGATCAATGTAGGATAAGCATCAAGCTATTGGGATTTGACAATCCTCCTGTCTTGGTATCAGCAAAAACAGCTTCCTGTGGATTAGGAACACAGACTGGTCAGATAGGCCAAGATCCAGAGGCATGTAGGAATCAAAGATTAAGGTGGTGTTGACAGAAAGGGGACTAGACCTACCCTGAAAATATTAGTGAATTTTTAAAATTAAGATATGATGGGAAGAATTTTCAATATTTTAGACGTATATGAAACATCATCAAGTCAACTATTAGTATTTGAGACTAGTATGGACATATATATCTTAAACAGCTCTGGACAAATTTTACCTACATATAGGAAAATAAATTGAAATAGTACTCCGTAGTCTTTACAGTCTTTTAACTATCTGTATAAAAGTAGCACTTCCTAAGAACAGGGGAGGGAAATTACTGGGATTTCCACATATGTGTGACGTATTCAGCAAATAGAACTCCATCCCAGAATTGCATGTGACTCTAGTTAGCGAATGTCCACTCACTTTTTCTTTGTGTCCAAATATGTTTTTTGTTAAGTAACACCTTTCAATAATCTCTACAGCTTATGAATTTCATAATTAGCATTGTCATATATATACTTGAAAAAAGTACTTCCAATAAATTCTACATTGAACCCTGTGTAATCATTAGGATAAGAGTGTGTAAGTTTTAGTTTTTGTCCTCTTTGTTTGGCAGGCATTGAAAGCCAAATTTGAAAGTCAGTTCTAATTGTTTTTTTAATTTTTAAAGTCTATATATTAATATTTATTATTTTTCTGATCATGATTTTCATATGTGTATACAATTTTACATGTGTCCTGATTTTCAATTTGTATTTTATAGCAAATTTTAAATGAAAACTTCAGTTTTAGGAAAATTAGTTCCTTAGAATGAGAAATAGAAGGCAAATAAATATATATTTTTTTCAGTTCTAACATTAACCTTTGATTAAATACAGAGCTTTCAGGGAAAAAATAGAAAAGAAAGTGCTACATTAAAAATGTAAATTTACTGATGTAAGATGAATTCCTTTTCCAGGAATCACAAGATGTACAGTAATAGGAATCTTGTTATTTAGGATGCATTATAGTTTAAACAAATGTAGCTCAATAGAACTGACTTTTTAAAAAAAGCAATTTGCAGTAATCTTTAGGCTAGTTTGATCTTGTGTGTTTCTTTTGGAAGAAAAAATTCCTGAGTTGCCTTTTGCAAGTATACAAAAGTATTTTCCTCAGTCCTCACAGTAGATAAAATATGAATGTTTTTCTCCAAAACTGTAGTTTCCTCACTAGTCAAATAACTAACTACACACAAACACACACATGCACACAGAGGAGATAGGCAATATATTCATATACACATACATATATATATATACATATATATATTTAGAAGTGCATCACTTCTACTAATAGTTTGTAATTCTGTCACATGATGTGGGAAATTTTATTTGATTATCATCAGAAAAAATATGAAAATCTTCCTTAAAGAATGGTCAAACAGGGCTGGAGTGGTGGCTCAGTGGTTTGAGCACTTGCCTGTATGTGCAAGGATCTGGGTTCAAACCCCAGAACCACATATACAACTAAGTGTCAGAGAAAAAAAAAAACCTGATTGAAAACATAAATAAAATTGATTCCCTCTCTCTGTCTCTCCCTCTCTCTCTTTAAAAAGAAAGAAAAGGACTGTCACTGCATAAGTCATGTACATAAAAAATGCTCTTTATAGGTATAAGAACTATGTCACTGTACTTGGGTATTTTAGGAAATATATAGGACCCAGAAAGAAAGGCAAGGAATCAGGGGATGGGAGGAGGGAGGTAGAGGGGTGTGGGGTGGGATATAGACCTAATTGCTGTATTGTGTGCATCTATGAATATGTGACAACAAATCCCATCGTTATGTACAACTGTAGTGCAACAATAAAAAAAACTAAAGAAACACATGTACATGGGGGAAAAAGAAGGGTCAGACATATATATGCAAACGGTATTTAATAAAATAGAAAAAATCCACAACTTATCTAATCAAGGTGAGAAGGAATTTGGAATTAATACATCAAAAAACAAAACAAAACAAGAAGTCCTATCTGTACTTGTATCAGTACTCACAAAGTATGGTTGGTCAATACAGAAATATCAAGTTCTTGAAACATTATCATTATTGTAGCTTTTTGTTGCCATTGAAACTTTTGTTTACAAAACCAAAGGGATGTCCCTTTTTCTTTCGAGAGCACATTATCTCTGAAATAAAAATTCAGCTTACCAGTTTTCCTTAGTAAAAATGTTTGCTTCTTAAGTAAACCAGTGAGAAAACCATCTATAGATGTCTTGTGGAAATTAGATTTGGATGTCTGCTTTGATTATCCCTCTTCCTGTGATTCTAGCCATCTTCATTCTGAAGGGACAGCAGAACATATTCCACAAACAGGAATTATGTTACCATTGTTAACATCAGGAGGAACTTTGAAGCACTCCCTTTTACAGGATAGTTATATTAAAAGATTTGACAAACAAGAATGTTGGAAAGAATTTGAGACCAAGTAGTAAAACAATCTTTCTAAAATCCTAGTTCTGAAAGCTTCAGTTATTTATGGCAAAAGGAACTTTTTAGAACTGCAATATTAAACTCCTACATGCTGTTCCATTCATTTGAAAGATGACTGACACCTCAGTAAACAACTTTATGTACCTTAATTCAATTTTGCATGCTTTTTTCACTAGAGAAATTTTATAGGTATTGGATTCTCAATTAAGGAAAAGTAAGTAAAGATAATAGAACCCTATCTTAGAAATTACAGATAGAGGGGCTGGAGCGGTGGTTCAGTGGTTATGGTGCTTGACAGGCATGCACGAGGATGCAAATTCAAATCCCAGCATCATGCACGCAATGAAGTTTCGAAAGCCATGTGAAAAACTAAATAATATTGATTCTCTCTCTCTCTCTCTCTCTCACTGTTCCTCTTTCTTATAAAAAAATAAAAAGAAATTACAGATTGACCTCTTTGCCTTCATTTTGGTTGTCATTGCTGAATCACCACAGCTCGTTACAACAAAGGAAAGACAAAAGTAAAAGAAATGGACTTCTTAGTACTACATCCATCTCCAGGAATGAGAAGCAGGATAGAGCAATGTATCCCTAACTGTTAGAAAGAAACTACCATTTGGCAGTAAATGATGGACCCTACCATGATCTAGTCTGGATTTGACATAAAAATGGTGCTTATACTTTCCTGCCCTGAAAGAATATACATTAGGAAATTAAAGTGCACTATATTTAGTTACATTACTTTTAGTAGCTTTCTTTCCTGATAATATTGTCATGCATTTATAATTTAAATTTTGGTATTTTTAAATTATATTTATTCAAAAACCAGATATTTCAATGCATGAGTAAGAATTTTAATATAAAGTTAGTCATAGCATTTTAAGTTCAAAATATACAATATAAAGTAAAATAATATGTGTTAAGTTCACGAGATTCTCTGATATTATTTGGATGATGATATGTCTATTCAGAGAAGAATCTGCAAAATTCCAACATGTGGATAAAGTATAGAGACAAATGTATAGGCATTATCATGACCATAATTATTTCTCATTTCAAAGGGATATAACAAAAGGTGTATAAAGGAAGTGAATGCAAAGTACACTGCATTTTTGCTTCTAAATAGGTAAAAGTCTTTTCCATGACATCCTAAAATATTGTATTTTATATAGCATCCCATACTACAAAATTGTGTTCAGTTATTTATTATAAATAGTTATCTATAATTCAGTAGTTAGCACAAATTGTAGAGGAACTGTCTTACACTTAAAATGACATATAGGCAATAACTTTCAGTGTGTATGATTGTCAAGATTTTAAAATTATATTATTTCACTTATATCATGATTTTATTCTTAAAAAATCCATTGGTCATTGTCACATTATAGTACAGGTCCAAGTACCATGCTCTGAATCCATCATTCTAAGATAGAAGTATTAAGATTTTGTTGGTAATGTATCCAACACTACTGTCATTCTGATATTTCATATATCTTAGTAAAGAGTGTATAGGAACAAATCAATTATGAGCCTTACACGAGAATTTGAGATATCACTAGGAAAAATGCAGTACAGAAACTGCTTCCAGCAAGTGTCCAAAATAGGGAAGGAGAAAATACAGGTGCATGAAAATTATAGAAAAATATCTGATTCTGATTTTATAAAAATAGACAAAAGATACCCAGTAACTAACAATATCATTTATATTTCTATAGTTTAAAATGGTATGTTGGTATTTATTTGACCTATGACCCATCTAACTAAATGTAATTATGGATTAAAGTTTTATTTTTTAAAAGTTTTTATAAAATATCTTTTTTAAGCATGGAGTTTTCTGTTTATGCCATGAATGGAAAAATATGTCCTATTATTATTTTTTGGGAGAGGGTACCATAGTCAAAATGTACTGCTCAATTTAGTCGTGACACTGGAAATGTCATTAATTCTTTCTGGTGTTCTGTTTGAAGATCAAGGGCTTGCATCAATTCTACTGAAAAAAAACCTTGCAGCTCTAGAATCCCACAATCCTAGGTCATGATCTCTATATACACTCATTGGCTGCACAGTTTCAGAAACCAGTGCATGGCACATAGATTGCCTGGAGGACTCCATCTGCTTTGCAAATATCTTTGCTAAATTTTTCACAAAACACTCTAAAAATATGTCATGTAGACCATGTTCTTTTCCTGTTTGATTTGCACTTCAGTGTTAATGTTTCATTCTTATCTGTTATACAGAGAAAATGTACTAGCAGACATATGGAATTGACCTACAGGACAGATAACCACTAAGTATAGCAAATTCTTTGTGAAGCTAGTATATGTTCCAATAATTACTACAGATAATACATTTCACTGCATAAAGGCTAATTTGGTATTATTAAAATGTTATCTGTAAATTATTATTAAATACTTAGTGAAATCCAGTTGTGCAAAAAAAGTGCTGTACACTCACACAGTTAGTTATTCCCCAATCAGTGTACATGATTATAACCCAAATTAGACAGATGAATTAATCCAGCCTGAGAAAACTGTCAAGTGGTCACCTACGAGAGCAAGTGAAACTATAACGTGCTGAAAAGTGGCAATACAGCTTCTGTCAGTTTATTACCATACCAAGTACCTTAATTGTAGCTGCTTTTACAGATATTAAAACTAAAATAGCATCAATAATACACATGGTGGCCATATTCAAGGTTTATTTACCAATTAAAAATTAGATGTATTGAAGAAGTGCATTCTAGAATAATCTATGGTTTGTGTTTCTTTAATGTGTTTGTGGTATACACAGGGAAGTGTTCTGTGTGCTTAATTACTCATTATGGTGAAGATCAGTAATTTGGCTCATGAAAACATCAGAAGATTATTCAAAATGTTGCAAGAAGAATATTTCCTACATATACTGAGATCTACCGAGTACAGACAAGTGCATCTTTCATAGCCTTTTCATCCCATATTTTAAGAAATTCTCCTAAGTATTTTTCCACTTTCAAGTTGCTCTTGCAAATGCCTTTTTGTTTGGGAGTCAGTTATTTATTTTTTTTGTGTACAATTTATTATGCCATACATTTTAAAATGATAAATGTATTAGGGAAAATTTAAACAGGTGCTAAGACACTTATTCATGATAAATATATCCAGTATGCATAATAAATAAAATTACTAAATGTCATATCTTAACACATGTAAAATATAACATCATTAGTATTTTAACAGTATATTGGGTATTATTGATTTGTAAATGTTTTTAATTCTTTCTAATTATTGACAATCAAATAATAATACTTTCTAAAATTATGAATTATATCAGTGAACATAACTTGGAAATCCTATTGAGTGCATGTGATTGTAAATGTCAACATGAAAACTTAGAGCAGAAATAGGAGATTTGCTTTTTCCAGGGAATCCACATGTTATGTGTATGTGTGATTTTGCATGTGTCTGTAAACTATGTCGTAAGCACTGTTTCTAAATATGATCACCTCACTAGAATTGTGAAACTGTCTAAATTTTAGCCATCTACCTGAAATTTTTGTTGATGTAGTTAATTTTCCTTTCTCATTTTGGTTGTATAAGTTTATGAAATTTTTAATCTGTATTCAAAGCTTTCAAGTTCTCTTATATTTTCCTTTTAAAATAACCTTGTTTACTTAAGAACATCTAGCAGCCATTTATTTATTTATTTTTATATGGATTAGTACCAAGGATTGAACCCATGCACAGTGAACCACTGAGCCACATCCCCAGCCCATTTTATTTTTTGTTTTGTGGCAGGGTCTAACTAAGCTGTTTAGGGCCCTGCCAAGTTACTGAGGCTGGCTTTGAACTTGCAATCCTCTTGCCTCAGCCTCCTGAGCTGCTGGGATTACAGGTGTGCATTACTATCTCCAGGTTATTTAAAGGAGATTTTTTTTTTCTTTTAAATGCCTACAGTTTTTAATTTAATTTACTTAGTCACATTAACTAATATATATCCACAATTTCATCCCTTAGGAAAATTAAATAATGACAAACATTGTCCCTAAGAACTTAAAAGGATAAACAACCTACTTCTACTTTTCTCTAAGGAGTTGCATAACTTAAATATAGAATATCTTTGTGTTGACAAATTTCACAGTCTGGCCTAAAACTGCACATTGTACTTTAATTATAATGTTCACCAACATAAGGATGGTACTGACTTAGTACAATAGCTATATTTTTTTTTAATTTTTAATTTTTTATTTTTTTTAATTTTTTTTTATTTTGAGCAACCTTACAAGATTTTAACAAAACAATATAAAATGTGTATAAGATGTGTATATATTCTGGACATTGCAACTGTCCCCAGGAGTGCCGCCCCCAATTACCCTCCCTTATCCCTCCCTTCCCCTTCCCGTTATAACTCTAAAAATAGTATTAAATTGTAAAGCATTACATCTTATCTGAATTTAACTCATGTTTCTAGACCAACTTTCTCATTGTCCAGGGTCTAGTCCCCACCTCCACCTATGAGTGGAGACAATCGACCCTTAGATCTCTGGATTAAGCTGATTTTACTCATCATGATCTCTTCCATAACCATCCATTTACCCTCGAAGGCTGCAATGTCATTGTTTCTAATTGCTGTGTAATATTCCATGGTATAAATGTACCACAGTTTTTGGATCCATTCTTCCTGTGAGGGACACCGGGGTTGTTTCCATAGCC